>JAYJMF010382084.1:0-25843 GCA_036873715.1 Salvia sclarea | reverse complement strand
TATGTCCAAATTAAAAGTTGGTTATTAGGAAAAAAAAAGAATTTTTTGAAAAACTACTTCAAAACAACCTCAAATTTTGAATAATTATAACTATTTTATTTAAAATTTATTTGAAATAGATCATATATCAAATTAAAGTTCTTGTCATCATCTTTATTTTGATATGCATATTGATATTTTATAACTTATTAAATTATACAATTTTTTAGAATAAGAAAATAAGCAGAAAAAACTAAAATAAAATAAAAATATTTAATAAAATCTAAAATTGCCTTTAATTTTCTCCATTTTGGAAACGTGGTGGGAAAGTTGAAGAAACTAAAAACACATATTTTGTTAATTTGTATAATGCCCTTAATGATTGTTATAACTAAAAAATTATCATATTTCAAATCAATTGCAAATTGGAAACTCATACTGTATAATTTCATAAATATCATAATATAAAATTTACACAATATTATAATTTATTCTCATGTGATTCCCACGCAACTCCAATTCTTTAATCTGTTACTCCTACTATAAAATTGTGTATAATGACACGTAAAATTAATGACCGAAAACCCAGGCAATTCAATCAATTGAAATTGGTTGTGTTAGAGATACATACAATCTATATTTAAACTTTAAATTTAATTAATAAATTGAACTGATTCGATTCAAAATTGATCAACACCCAACTCAGACATCCTCAACTCTAATGAGTAATTTTGTCCCAAGAAGTTAAAGTCCATCATTCTATTCTTAGGGCTGCTGGTCAAATGCATGAATTGTTGTAAAGCAGTAATTACAAATCATAGTCAGAGTCACCAATTCATGGTTGATCAATTCAGTCGACTACAATAAGTTAAGCTCATTGAAGATTCCAGCCAATGAGATTCGGCCACATGGCGTATGAAGGAATGACCATTGAACACGTCACCATGACCTCCCTCCCCCCTATCCGTTAAGCTCTCTCTCCCTGCATTTCCGCACTCTAAGGCCCACGCAAAGATCTCCAACAAACACACAAGCCAATAACTAGAAGAAATGGAGAGTCTAGCAGCTAGAAACTTAGCGGCAATGGCAATCTCAGTTTACCCGACGAGGAGGTGTTGGAGGAACAAGAGACTAGGGAACGAAATACGCTTTTCCGTAACTGCTCATGCCCACGGATCAACTTCGTTGCGTGTGCGCTGCGGCGCCGGGAGCGGCGCCGGCGACAGCTGCCTGACCTTGCCGGTCAGAGAGGATTTCGCTGACGAGGAGGACTACGTCAAGGCGGGAGGTTCGGAGCTGTTGTTCGTGCAAATGCAGCAGAAAAAGCGCATGGATCACCAGTCTAAGCTTGCGGATAAGGTTAGATTTCTCTCGACGTTTCGTTTCCCGCCCTTACAATTTTTTATTATTTTAACTTTCTCTCGATGATTTCATGCGTATTGGTCGATTAGTTGCTGTAATGGTACGTGATATGATTTCTGCTTTAGATAATCTAGATTTTGCGTGGAAATTCTGGGCTTTGAAATGGAGTGTGATTATCGCTATCATGATATTGTGGTCTAGAGGTATATAGGGATCTCCTTCCATTCTTTGCCTCTCCAACTTTAAAATCAGTCTAGAATTTGCCATCATTTCATGATACTGTGCTCCAGATGAGCTTTAAGGAGACCTTTTTCATCTTATACAACGTCACATGTCCCCCTGGTTAAAATAAAATGGCTCTAGCTTCAGCACACTCGACTCTGCCTTGCTCAATGTGTGGAGAATGCGCACATAAGCATCTGTATGTAGACTGGAAATAACTGTTCAATAGAGGAAAATATGGTTACAATGAACATAATTACCATATTTAAAGTCCATCTAAATCTGCTTCGAATTATGTAAACCGGGGTTTATATATCAAAATCATAAGAATTACAAGTTTGTTATCTTTGGTTCTTTGTTTACTTCAGCATGTTGGTCTATAACAATATTGATTTGTAAGATCCGTCTATTGCAAGAGGCGTAGAACATTGTCCGGGGATCAAAGAGTCCTTATATGTTTTTATGGGTATAACCGTATAAGTCTATTTAAAGACTGCTAATATGAACCTTTTGCATTTTTTTCCCCTGTAACGCCTTCACATCGAAGACAAAAAATATGAAGCTAGATTCATCATTACAATATTAGTGCAATTAAATGTTTGAACGATTAGGCAACGCGAACGTTTAAAATTTTGATACTGATGATTTGGCATCTATTTGGTGAATGATTGATGGATCAGTTAGCCTCATGAATGAAAAAAAAAACATATGGTCAAGTGGATGAAAATCTACCTTACATCACATCGAATGGCTAGTAATGCATGATTAGTCGATAACCCTTGGAAGAAGCTCAAGTCTAGATAATCCAAGAAGGTGACATGTTAGAGGAGAAGCAAGACTGCACACATAAATTTTTGAAGCATACTGCATATATACGAACTTAGTTTTCCCTCGACTAGTCAAGCCTTATCTTTTCCAAACACATAGCTGCACATCAAGAAGTTCAAGTCTTCTTTGCATAAAGATAAAGATTTATGTTTCATCCTTTTGACATTCATTTTATAAATTATTAAAATCCCGTTCAGCATAGTCTGCGGTGCAAAAAATAATTTACTTCCAAAATTTTAAAGTATGAATTCAAGTATTCAACTGAACATTTGTATCTTTGTACTTAGTTACTGACTTATTGTATATTTCTTGTGATTCTGGAAACTGCACTTTATTCTTATCAGCATATCTGTCATATGTCTGCAGTTACCAAGAATATTGACTGGAGATAATGTACTGGATTTGGTGGTAATCGGTTGTGGACCAGCAGGGCTAGCTCTTGCTGCTGAGTCAGCTAAGCTAGGGCTTAATGTTGGGCTTATAGGCCCTGATCTTCCTTTTACAAATAATTATGGTGTTTGGGAAGATGAATTCAAAGGTGCTTATCTTGATGCCATTCCATCTATTTGATTTTCCTACGAAATGATTTAGGGCATGCCAAATCATAAATACTTCACATTATAGTCATTATGAAATCCTTTTACAGAAACTTCACATCATAGCCAACTATGGAAAGGTCTCTTATATATATTTTTGTGTTGCTACTAAAAAATTCAACATTTATTGCATACAGTACCAGGAAGCAAAATAATTTATAATCATCAAAAAACTAGTTTTCTTTATTTTGTTACCATGCCAAAGCTTTGATTCACGCGAAAAAATTGGTGAGTCACCTGGAAGTCATATCACCTCTGGACATCTTTATTTAAGAGTTCTCTAGTGCTTTTGCTGCGAGTTGCAATAGAGAAGTCCCAGTAGGCCACAACCGAAAAATAAGGAAATGCATATGAGATGCATGGTACAGGAAAAGCACGAAGGTCCAATTATGGGTAACCAAAGTGGGCATTCTAGTCAGTTGTAAATCAGACTATTTCAGTGACTTGCTAATCTCCAAAATGCATCATGCAAAGAGAGCAATATAGTGAAGGAAAATGCATTTGACTGTCTATAAAGAGTATCTTAAAGAAATGATAAAGAACCAAACTTGACATCTTTCTTGTGGATATGGCAGGCCCAAGTCAATTCTCTGGAAAAACATTTACATAAGAGTTGAGAAATTCATTCATCCAACAGTTTCCATCTGGGGAAAGTAGTTAGTTGCTTGTTTGAAAAAAGATGATAAAGGAGGAAGCTAGATATTTTGAAAAAAGATTTTCATTATCATTTTTACAGTTGCCTCCAGTAGATGGATCGCCTCATGATTAAAACAGAAGTGATCCTCATATTTATATTTTTAAAAGCCTGTAAATGCTTCAATATATACATTATAGTCAAAATCTCTTTAAAGATTGAACAATGACTCTCTATCAGTTATTTTAGCTATCCCTTTTAGTACCATTACCTGTTTTATATAGTAAAACTATATGATGCTCATTTGTTATTGCTACTGCTACTGTTTCAGATCTAGGACTTGAATGTTGCATTGAGCATGTCTGGCGTGATACTCTTGTGTATCTAGATGACAATGACCCTATTTTTATTGGTCGCGCATATGGGCGTGTTAGTCGCCATTTGCTTCATGAAGAGTTACTGAAAAGGTAGACTTTATCAGAGAAAAACATATGCATGTGTTTTAGCTTTCATGTCCTTAATTAATTTATTTATTACAAAACATATGCATAAAAATTACGTACTGGTTACCGCTATAGGTTTGTAACTCATATTAAATTTTCTAGGTGTGTCGAGTCAGGTGTATCATATCTTAACACGAAAGTGGAAAGCATTATTGAAGCTTCCGGCGGCCATAGACTTGTAGAATGTGAAGGCAACATTGTGATTCCCTGCAGGTGTGGTTATTGTTTCTCTTTTAATTTAGCATACTTTGTGAAGATTCCAGTTCTCTCCTTTGCCTGTGCCTCTGACTCACATTTACAGGCTCGCTACTGTAGCATCCGGGGCGGCCTCAGGGAAACTCCTAGAGTATGAGGTTGGGGGTCCAAGGGTTTCAGTCCAGACAGCCTATGGCATCGAGGTTGAGGTAGGAACTTCTGAAGGTCTAAAATATTGAAGCTTCTGTTATGTAATCTACGCAGTACCTTCCACCAATTATAAGTCTACAAGTGAAGATACTGACTTTAGTTTTAAGTATTCTAGTTGCTTAATTATGTACTATTGAGATCAACACTTGCTACAGTTGTCCTTTGAAAAACACGACTTGCTACAGTTGAGTGTTTGTTGTTTGATCTTCTTAGCTAGAAGATTTGGATTGTACTTTCTTGATTTCAACACCATTATGGATTTGCATATTTATCTTTCCAGGTGGAAAATAATCCATACGATCCCAGCCTGATGGTTTTTATGGATTATAGAGACTACTGGAAACATAAAGTTCAATACTTAGAAGCACAATACCCAACATTTCTGTATGCCATGCCTATGTCCCCAACAAAAGTTTTCTTTGAGGTTTGATTACACACTATTATATATTAGTATAATTATGACTGAAACTAACACGAGTGCTAAGCAGGAAACATGCCTAGCATCAAAAGATGCAATGCCGTTTGAACTATTGAAAAATAAACTAATGTCGAGACTGGAGACTATGGGGATCCGCATTGTAAAAACTTATGAGGAGGTACTTTGCTTGCTTTATCCATAACCAGAACCTTTCAGTAGAATGTATACTTTGATTCCACTCCTTGAGATTTTGACAGATACTCGTGTGAATTTTTGTGCAGGAGTGGTCTTATATTCCAGTTGGTGGCTCCTTGCCGAACACTGAGCAGAGGAACCTTGCCTTTGGTGCTGCTGCTAGCATGGTCCATCCAGCCACAGGTGAACAAATGAACACCTTAGGGACCATTGCTAAATTGAATGAGTTGCATAATAAATAACCTTTTGTGAAACAGGCTACTCAGTTGTTAGATCCCTGTCAGAGGCTCCACATTACGCGTCTGTAATTGCAAATGTTTTGAAACAAGAACATGTTAAAAACATGCTAGTCAACTCAAGGATTTCAGAGAATATCTCAATGCAAGGTAGAGAGATACATGAATTTAACCACATATATACTCTTGCTTGCTTGTGATCATATGCTTTCGAACCTCCTATTCTGGCACATTATACTTTATTAAAGATACTCGTGTGCATGACATATTTATTCACGATTTCAGACTTGTTGTTTCAATGGACGTGTAAGACAAATTTTCATGTGTGAAATCCCTAATGTCTGTCAAATCCCCACTCCTTTTACAGCATGGAATGCCCTTTGGCCGCAGGAGAGGAAACGACAACGAGCATTTTTCCTCTTTGGATTAGCCCTCATATTGCAACTGGATATCGAGGGCATAAGAACCTTCTTCCATTCATTCTTCCGTTTACCTAAATGGTTAGTATGCTGCATTATACGGTTATGATTTTGAACAACCACTATTGATGCATCGAACTTTATCTCATGCATCAAGCAAGATCGCAACAGCTAGCCTAAAGATATTTTGAGTGCCATTCTTGAGTTTGAGTTTGAGCTTGAGCTTGTTAATCTGGCAGGATGTCACAGGGATTCCTCGGCTCGACTTTGTCGTCAGGAGACCTGCTCTTGTTTGCATTGTATATGTTTGTGATAGCGCCCAATGACATGAGAAAGAGCCTCATCAATCATCTGATATCTGATCCTACAGGCGGGATTATGGTAAAAACTTATCTTACAATATAGATGATCTTGTTTTACTCCAAATCCCCAATCCTTTCTGAATATCCGAGTTCAGATAGCACTCATCTGACTTCTGATGTACATATACATATGTATCTAGTTATAATATATACTGTTATCCAAATTAACTCTTCCATATTCTGTATTTTCTTCATAACACGTCGAATTGAATAATGAATGTTTAAGCAGTTATATTTATGGGTTTAATGTAGCAACTTGGGTTAATCAGGACAAATAATGAATGTCTCGTAACACTGTGATATCCGGCATCAAATGAGCTTAAGCAGTATTTGTATATAATGGGTTTTAATGATACGGTCTTGATTTTAAATCGTATTTGTGCACAATTTTTAACGTGTGCCTGCTCCATTCTTGGTCTTCGTGGTTCGAAGAAATTATGAATGTTACAGTTGAGGACTACTATTTTGTTGGATGTGTGGATATAAACCAATATTAGCAAATATTCCATATATAGACGACGACTAATGTTGCGAAGGACTAACATAACTTAGGACTTGGGAGAAAAAATTGCTCCAAAAAATCTACCATGAGATATCATCTCGATGAAAAGAAAGAATAACCCACCTTATATTACCAGTTCAATTCTTTTTGTTAAGTTCTCTATGATTTTATTAATGCATACATGGTTCAAGTAAAACCATTTTGGACGTGGAAACCATGCATTTCAACCTTTTGATAGTGAACATCTAAGATGAATACATCAATTTGTTGGATGAATGCATCTAGTAAATACAACACATTATAATCTTACAAAGATAATTAAATAATGAAACCCCGAATCACACAATTTTAAGATAAACTAAAGAAATATATAGCCTTGTTGCATATCGACCACCACATTATAAGAAAAGACAAAATAATATTGTCCAACCAATATTTATCACATTTATTTAATTTGGTTTTATAACTCCCCATGCAAATATATAAAAATTTGTGGCCATCCACCAAGTTAGTAAAATCCCCACTCAACTAGCTCATCTTCCAAAAGCACAACAACCATTTGGAAAAAAGAAAAAAGAAAAATGAATGACAAAGTCGACAAACTGGTAATCTTCCTGGCGAAGCGAGACGGCGTCGATAAGCTGGTGAAAACCTTCCAATACGTGTCGAAACTGGTCCACTACCGTCTGGAGAAGGCCCACCCCGAGTACGCGGGGAGGGCCAAGCAGTGGGAGGTGGCGGCGGGCCTCAGCCGCAAGGCCTTCCGCAGCGGGCGCTTCCTCACGGGCTTCAACGCCCTGCGGAGGTCCCCGGGCCCCACCCCGCTGCTGGCCGTGCTGGCCAACGCAGGGGAGATGGTCTACTTCTTCTTCGACCACTTTCTCTGGCTGTCGAGGATCGGAGTCCTCGACGCCAGGCTGGCCAGACGAATGAGCTTCGTCTCCGCCTTCGGGGAGTCCTTCGGGTACGTGTTTTTCATGATATCGGATTTGATAATGATCAGGGATGGGATTAGGGAGGAGAGGAGGATTAGTGGTGGGGATGGAGGAAAGGCTCAGGAGAGGAGGAGGATTAGGGCGGAGAGGCTGATGAGGCTGATGGCGCTGGCTGCGAATTTGGCGGATTTGCTAATCGCCTTGGCGGATATAGAGCCTAATCCGTTTTGTAATCACGCCATTACGCTCGGGATTAGTGGCTTGGTTTCTGCATGGGCGGGATGGTATAGGAATTGGCCCTCTTAATTAATTTTGTTTTAACTATTCTTTTTCTGTTTACTTTCTTTTTTAAGTTCCTGTCAATTATGAAAAAAAAGAGCTGGTTGGTGTTATTTTGAATCGCTTGCGCCGGCAGTTTAAGTTTATAATACATGAATGATGGTATTGAGTGATTTTGTTTCTCTTATGTATATGTATTATGTTAAGAAATAATGTATCTCAATCGAAATTATTAAACGCTAATCAACTTTAATCAATTTTGCAATAATTAATAATTTAATTATTGATAATTGTTAATTGCGGCCATCCGCATCAAAGTTTTCTTCTTTATCTATTTTTGATTGACGAGGGAAAACATGCAACTGTTACTAAGAGGCTGTATTTTGATAAGTCTAATATTATATTATATTATATTATAGAAGGAAAATCGTGCACGTCATAATCCCTAGACCAAACAAGAAAAGAAAAAACTATATGCGATAGGTTCGACGACCTATATGTGTCGATGACATTTAAATTTGAGACTTTTTTAAAAAAAAAAATTAAAATTTAAAATTTAATTTAATTTAATTTTATCGCGTAATACCATGCTTCACCAGCAGACCACCTCCACGAGGTTTGAATTTAAAACAAAAAATACTTGAGTCCATTCAAATAGTACAATAATTAATTATCAGTCGTTTTATTAGAATCACTTTAGCTGATAAATAAATTAATTATATCTTCCTTAAAAAAAAACGTATTTGGAGACTTGGGAGTCATTTCAGTTTCTTGCAGGTCTGTGTATTAATGTGTCGTTTGAGCTTTCAAAGAAATTCTTTTTATCATCCTTTAAGAAGACAAAAATTAATGTGTTTTCGAACCCATTTAGTATATGTATTTGAGACTTTAGTATATTTGAAGTAAAAAATACAAATGTCACACTTCGGAAAAATTCTATCCTTTCCAGAATAGGTTTTTGAGACTTTGGTCATAAGTGAGAAGTGTTGATGAGTACGATGGCACTATGGGATTCAGACAAGAAAATCGCAGCCAAAAACATGATGCATAACACAGCACGCAGAGATGAATATTCATTTCCAAATTGGTAGCTGCAACAGCAACAGACCATGAACTACGTGTCCATTTACAACTGCTTGTTACACTTGCAAGTGCATAATTAAAATACAAATTTACATCATTTGATGATGAACTTCTATAAGTTGGAAGGGCAAACTATCTTACAATACCTCTGTTAATTCCCCAAAAAATGATCTCGTGTTTTTCTACTAAATCTATAAGAATGCAATACCTATAGATATAAGTGTGAGAATTGAGTTCAGAGCATTTTCTTGTAAAGAGAATTAACCTGATTTTGATTTATTAAGTAAAAACGATCGCCTCATTGAGAAGGGAACAACAATCTCATAAATATTGTGGAGATATCCCTTGTCATATATGTTGTTCTTAACCACTTGTACTTCTTCTAGTCGAGATCTTCTAAAGAATGCCTTCCATTTGCTCTCTTGAGGCTTTTTTTCTTGATTTAGTTCATCTAAGCTAGCTTTCAGAGCTGCCGCGCCCACCTTTGCCTCATTCACCTTCCGCTGCCAGCTCAGGTGCTCTTGCCATTTAAAACTCTGAAGTTTAACAGGGGATAGAGACATTTATACAGAGCAAAACTAACATTGTGGAAAGAAATGTAAGGAGGCATACATACCTCATTCGTAGTAGTGTTTGTGAGACAGAGTTTGGTATGGTATGTGAAGAAACCAGCTAAGAGCAGAGATATTACAGCCAGAAACACCATAACAAGGATTTGTGTGTTATGCGAGTTCAACAACCACTGCCATAACACAGATGCTCATAATCAGAAGGTGAAACTGAATGAGCATATATTTTTCGCAACGTGCGTGCTCAGAAAGGATGCCTATACATGAGGCTGGCCTGTGCAGCAGACATTCACCTATTTCACATAAAAATGCCACCTAACCTCATTATGTGTTTGACCAACAAACTAAACGGGGAAAAGAATCACCAGAAATTTCCTTCTACTTGCATTAGAGGTGCTCTGGCTCTATAGTATTATTACAAGCCAAAATGTCCTAACAAATAGCTCCCATCATTTCTCGTCTAAGCAACCTTGCAGACTAAATTCTTGCCTCATAAAAAACCAATTAGTGAAGAAAAAGTGACCATGTCCATACTTATAGTTGAGCTAATGTTAGATAAACTACAAGAGAAGTAAGTGCAACATAAATGACTGGTGAGCTGCTAATACTCGTTGACAGAGAACAGTCAAACTAGGTGAGGAACTGTCTAGAATGAGATTAGCTGAACTAACTCACCTGTAAAACGAGTGGAGCCAACTCTCTGTAAGAATTTTCAATGCCATAATAAACTGCAATATCAATTGAAAGAAAATACATTTATTATTAGACAAAAACAAAGAGCAGTAACAAAAAAAAGGATGGATTTGCACCAACCAAACCTGTTAGAATGTGGATAACTTGCATGTCTTTCAGCCTACCAGCAAGAATTAATGCAAGCGCAACAATTCCATATATGCAGATGAAAAAATGCCTGCATCAGCATTAAGGTACAATTTAAGCACAATCCAGCAAGAGAGACACACAATAATGAGGTGCTGATTTTTCATGTCTACATTGTCACATTGGATGCAATTTCAAGTCATACTCTTCGTCAAGTATACTAGTACATCAAACCAATGAAGCTTCTTAATGCATCTACAGCTCTGTCACTTACAATAAACCATCTCTAACTTATTCACCCATAAGTTTTCTGCCATATCCATTTCTTATAATACCTCGGTTTATAAATTCCGCCTCAAGATTTTCATCTCCAATGAATCCACATTCCACAGATACATGTTCTTAATCTCAAAACATAGCCCCTTTATAACCATTGCATCTTCTACAGAATACTGCAAGTAAGAATATAAAAGATATCCAACATGCACGATTTATGCAGGCAAATGAGGAAAGCTACAATGTTCATTTTCATAGACTCCTTTCTTAAGAAAAATGTGCCAAACATTGTCAAGGGAACTGCAGAGTAATAGTAAGCTTAAACATTCTTTTTTCTTGTCTAAGTTTACTACTCACCAAAGAATAAACGCCATGAAGTATCTGGTGTTCCTCTCTCCTATGCAATTGTTCTTGAACGAGAACCAACGACATTATCCGAATGAGAGACTAAATGTAAATTATGTAATCAAACATATCTAAAAGGAAATTAATTTACATACCATCCATGCACAGTGATGGTCAAAACGAGCAACACAGCGATCACATATACTGCAGTGCTTTGACCTAGCAGGTCTGATAATGCAAGAATTAAATCCAGTTCTTAATTTGTTAGAATAATTCTAGATATCCAAAACCAGAACAACGAGCTTACTTAGGAATTTTGCAGGTACCACATTCTTTCTCGGTGAAGATAATGTTATCGTATGGATAAGCAGAGAGGTACTGAGAAACATTTGAAGAGTTCACAACCCCTGGATCAGAAAAGCTAGTCAATAGAAAGAGGATAATACCCACTCCAACTGCCAAGAAGCTTGTGTACCTGCTAATACATAATTTCCAAGTAAAGTAACAAGAATATATATCCCAATGGACAAGATCAACCATATGAATACAGAATATACCTGTGCATTCCACTTATATAATACCCTGGAATGTAGATGAAGGATGATTTTGCAATGATGTAATACGTTGATCCAATAATTAACAAATATATCAACTGCATGAAGGATAATTAAAGCTCAGGTTTGTAATTCTACACAGATATCCATATATGTACGTAAGTAAATTAAGAAGGAGAGTATCTTAAACCAAACAGTAATATATGGTGAAAGCTTTTCTTGAATGCATTATAAAAGCGAGAATCTTAAACCAACGTTGATTCCGTATTTGTTACTTCTCTGTGGAGCATTACTTTTAACTTACTTTTGGAGTTGAGACCACGACAACACTAGGAGAGGCGTTTTACTGCATTTAGTGAACCCGCTCAATGGACCAAATTCAAATTTAAATCCATAAGCTCATTTATTCGACCAAAAATAATCAAAGCTTCACTCTAATTTCCGGTAAGATCACGGGTACACGTATTTTGGAAATTGCTGAGCTCAATCTCATGGTTTCTCTATATCTCTTCAACTATACAATGTGAAGACAAGCTTCTAAATCCATGAGCATTCATAATGATTCTGGCATAACATCAACTATAACAAGACTATCGCAGAATATTCAAGGGAAATAAGAGAAGGAAGAACAAGGACTTGATAAGAGAATTTCTTTTACAAAAAAATGGAGACTTGAGAAGGTTCTCACAATCAGCAGCAAGCCTAAGAATTCATGCAAATCGACTAAATTAGGCACGGATATGGTAAAATCGATACCCTAGCATGCAAGATTTACAATTTAGAAAGAAACAAAAAACACATAGAGCGATGAAGGCCTTATATTTACACAATCAAAGAAAAGCACAGAAAACTATGACAAGAAACATAATATAAATTGAAAAGAAAGGAACCTGTATGATAGGGTTGGGACGGTCACAACAGTAGTACTCAACAGAGTGAAGGGCATCCATGCCTCTAGACCCGCACGAGAAGACCACAAATCGCCTGCATCGCCATCACAACTAGCTCGATATTAGACGAAGCCACAGAGCAAAGAATTGTAAATCACTTGATGAGAGTACCGGAAATAGTCATAGGCGCCGAAAGTGAGGAAGAAGTGGATTCGCTGAATGAAGGTGCCCTGAAAAATTGGCCACTGCCCGCAAAGGAATGATACCACTACCAAGAGCGTGACTGATCCATGGCACACCAGAAGCCATTGGAGTGCCATCAAGCAAGATTGAGATTGAGAGAGAATTGGCTTTACTGGGAAGTATGAATCTTGAAATTGCAATTTGGTTTAGCTGGAGATTAGAAATTAGATGAGAATTTGGGAGGGAGTTTGGCTGATTTTTCTGTCGTAATTATTTATTGTCAGTGACAGATAAATAAATACTCCATCCACAACAAGGTTTTATTTTCAAGGGGTTTTTCTTCGTTTCTTATCATATTTTTTATATTTTCTTGAAAAAAATAATCATATTTTTGATATTATTCTTTGTTTGGGTTCATGTTACTGTACCTTTCTTTATTTATGAAACCGAGGGGCACTTCATTTATTTATGTTATGTTATAAAATCACATTTCCTAAGATTTTGTAGAACAATTGGATTTTGGATTTTTAGCCACAAAGTTGAGGTAGTGTTTTCTATCCACTTTTTAGGTTAAGTAACTCACCAACAATTAAGAATGCAACTTCCACACTGCCAAAACTGAAAGTGTTGAGTTCCAACATCACATTATACACAAAACTTTGTAGTATTACCAACGTAGTGGCTGTAGCTTACTTAACACAGTGTAGGTAAACTTGAGATGTTATCTCCATTTCACATATACTATTACATCAGATATGATTCACAAACACATGACCTCAGATTCAAACTACAGTATCAGTAGAATTTGTTACAAATCTTGAATATCTATGGTTTTCTCAATTATGTCAACACATGAGCCAACAGATTTCCCTTGAGACATGGCTTCTGCGAGCACTGCCCGAGTTTTCTCATGGCGACGCAGAAGCAGGATAGTATTGAGAACGGCCCATCTCACCTGACCATCGGTCTTCTTCTGGGTGAATCCGAGGCTCCCAAGTAGCCTGTCCAACTGTCAACAACAGATGGGGAAACAATATCAATCTTCATCATCAAGCAACAGCTGCAGCGCGTCTAATTAATTGAAAAGAAGAAACCAAACCGTGTTGATATCTGAAAGACCGCCTTCTGCAGCACCAAAGAGGAGATACTCGGTTGCCACACCAGCCAGCGCTATGCACGAGAACGTGTTGAGTGTCTGCAAAGGAGCATCAATCAAATTCAACCGTGTTTTGAGTACTTGATTGGAAAGTACTAGTGTGGTGTCGGGGCCGTACACTGGCTGATACTCTTCCCGTGCTGACCTGAAACAAAATGAGGAAGAACTATCTAAACCAAACGCGATACAAAGACACCCCTAAGGGAAGGGAAGGGAAGGCAAATAAACTCACTTCCTCAAGAAATTCCAAGTCCACGAAGGCAGTCCCTGCTTGAACATTGAGCGATCCTTCCTTCTTCAGAGCTTCCAAGCTGGTCAGGGTGTAGCCCTTTGGAAGGATTCCCAGCAAATACGCGATCAAGAAATGGCCCGCCTCGTGCTAAATCACACCAACATTTCAGCCAAACCAATCAAGCTATCAACATCTCGGTGAAAGAAATAACCTTACTTGAACAACCCTATTATGGTACTTTTGGCTCAAGGAATGGCCGAGTGTATCCAGAACCAAGAAACTGATCCCGCCGTTGAATGAAACCTATGCATCATCACTTTAGAGAGAATAGTAAATTAAAGAAAGCAATACAATAAATAAAATACAAGTCAAATTGGTGTCAAGTTTTGTTTTGATTATACTAAGAAAACAGCAAGGGAAAGCAGAGGTGATACCGCGTCTAGTGTCCAGAGGAACAGCAATCCGAGAGACACGAAGAAGATCTGTTGAGAGCTCAAGTCAAAGAGTTTCCAGGCAGCAATGCCTCCCAAGAGAGCGGCAGCTTGAATGCTCCTCTCTATAGAGCCCAACGTGGTGTCCACCGGGGATAGAAGAGCCGCAGTTTCGATTCCGTTCAATCTCAACTCATCTAGCGTGTACAGCCTCTGTGGAATCTGCAACCCAACATCCATTAAAAACTCTCTGCATCATCCTCACTCATCAATCTACTTCTTAGACACCACTCAACTAATACAAATATAAGTAACAGACCAAAATACTTCATCTCCAAAATGATGGATGATATAATTAAAGAAACAACATCAGTCTGCATAATCAAAAAAGTTCAAACTTGGTTTATTTTGAGGCACTTAATCCAAAAAGAACTTCCTAGCAACATTGGAAGGTGAACCTGACGGGCAGCGCCGAAGCAGCGGAGGCCGCCGGACTTGGCCTGCAGACCCCTAACAAGATCCAGAGCAGCTCTCTCGTCTCCTTTGCTCAATTCCTTGTCCACTTGCTCCAGCACTTGCCACCTGCCGCCGCCATCGCCCGCCGCCTCTACTCCACTCACCATTCTGCAACAACAACGCCGGGAAAGGTACAATGCTCCGCTGCCAAACATCACAACACCACCTCCTCCCATTTTCCCCAAAACCTTCAAATTATTCGACATCTTGCTCTTTAATTTTCTTTTCCTTTTTGAAGATTACAGAAAAAAAAAAAAAAAAGTTGCCTTATTTTTTCCAATTTGGTTAATTGGTTGCACTCATGCTAGCCACAAAGTGTGACAGAGGATAAGGAGCCTAAACGATGTCGTCTGGGGTCGTTATATCATATATGAGCTTCCACGGCTCTGTGATTTCTACTTACGTAATTGATGGAGGTGTCTATTTTGACGGTGAAAGAAGTTTTGATTTCACCAGCACAGGCAACTGGAATTCAGAAGCGTGGAGTGTTGGCGGCGAAGGTGAAGGAAGGAGAGGCGGCGGTACGGCGTCGCAGAGCGTTAGTAAGGCTGGACAGGGAATTGGAGAGAGGGAATTGCAAGGCGGCATTGTCTCTGATGAAGCAGTACAAGGCTCATCCTGCCGGCTTCCTCCGCGGCTTCGGCGCCGCCGCCCCCAAGGTGTAATTGGCGTCATTGTTTCTCGTTATCTTGTTTTAGATTCATCTTTTGATCATGCATGATCGTAATTTGCTCCTTGAATTACCTGTCTGTATATGTTTTCGTTTTCTTCAGAATTCAGCTGTTCTGTTTGAAAAATTGAAACGGTCTGAAATTATGATCGTCAACTTAAACTGAATAGAGCTGCTAGGTTAGGTTTCCTGAATTAACAGAGGCAGCAATTCTGCAAAAACAACAATTTTGCATCTCGAAAATTTTGTGCGGTTACAGGGGAAGTCATTTCCTATAATTGATTGGCATTTTGCATGGACAGAGGCAGTAACTCCTTAATAGATTGCATTTTAACAGACGTGGCTTTCATTTTTTGATAGTCTATATTTTGTCAAAGTTGGATAGCAAGATTGACTGGTTGAACATATCTTGGCTTGCTAGTTTTGGGATATCTAGTAAAGTTGATCCCTCCTTGCAAAAAGTGTCGCTCGAGGTCAAATGAATTTTTGTTGATATAAACGTCTTCCTTCCATGTACCATATTTCTTCTGTCCACAATCATTAACAAGTGTGAGCAGTTCACATGATGATTTCGGCCGTGTACATATGTTATTAATTGAACTTGGTAGGTTCAAAATGATAAGACAAAAGAAAGTATAATCAGTGGAAAACTGTGAAACTACATTACAAGCAATATACTATATCTTACTCTGACTTGTTTGCAGATTTCAATATTTTAGGTCTCTGGAAAAGTATCATCCTCTAAGTTAGCAGGGAGGAGTGGAACATCGTCTATGCAGTCAGTAATTGATGCAATCCTTCATTCGATTAAGTGTAGCCTAGAGTTTCAACTGCAGGAGGAAGAAGAAGAGGTACATTGTTATCTTCTTTATCCAGTGCTGGGTTTCTTTCTTTGGTAGTGCATAACAATCACATAAAGCATTCCTTGAAAAGTTTAAGGAACAAGGAACTTCTTGCATCATAACAGTGGGAAAAACATTGCCACCATGGTACTTCCCCGCTCTTTTACATGCTACGTGGATTATTTTCTCATGAGTTTCCTTGTTGTCGAGAACTTGGGAGGGCAATGGACGATGACAATATGCAGCCACATTTGAGGTCATCTTCCTGGAAACTGGTTTATGTTCATATGAGCATTTCAGTAACCAATTGAGGGTCAACTTTCAATGTCGAAAAGCAAGTAGTGGATTTGTATTAATTCAGTCGATGTCGTAGAGCTTGAGTTGCTATTTTATGCCAATTTCTTAAGGAACAAACTAAGCATACATATGTTCCCTTCATCCATGCAACTTTAACTTACTAATGTTATTGTGACTAGCATCCACAATTTTTTGGTGCAAACTGGTTTTGCAGCTTAAATAAAAGAAAAATGTTGCTTTAAGACACTTACTGTCTACTGTAAACACATTAGATTGCCTTCTTATTTTTACTAATTTATGGTTTAAATGAACTCGTGCAGATCTTGCCAAAAGATTTTGGGGAAACTACAGATACTGACAGTTGTGATTCTATATATGAAGATCACCTGATGTGCTTGCAAGTAAGAACTTATATTTCCACCCATTTGACTTCGTATGAAAAATGCTTCTCGGTTTTACCCACATAATAGGAGAGAAAAAAGTTTTAGTACTAAATTTATTTTGTTTGATCCATTATCGCTATCATAAGTACAAATTTACCGACTTTTACACTGTGTTTAAATTGCTGAATTTAGATGTTTTCTTTTCCTTTTTTTGTGGGGAGATAAAAATTAGTTACTTATATTTTGCGTCAAGATCAATAATTTCCTTGATATATAGTTATATACTCGTTGAGGTTTAAGTTTAGCATACTTATCAATGATCCTTAGTTTAACTAATGTATTGCATTAAGGATCTTCTTTGATATTATTCAGCCAATAAAATATTTTTCAGCATGAAGCCGGTCACTTTCTAGTTGGCTACATGCTTGGGGTCTTGCCCAGAAGATACAAAGTAGCGAGCATGGAGGAACTATTGCAAGACAAGTTTGCCCGCGGGAAGGTGGAATTTATTGGCTTTGAATTTCTTAGAGAAGTAAGTGCTATTATCATGTCATTACATTAATTTTATGATAATTTGAATATATATATATATATATATATATATGAAAATGGTTCCATGTTTTACAATGGTTTCCCAAACTAGCGTGCATGTGGATTAGTTTGAATTCTAGACCCCAGAATTATGGTGTGCATTATGACAGCTTAAGGTAGATTGGAAAATGAAAATAACAAAAATATTTCCCCTTCAACTTCAAGCCCCAACTCTTTCCATTATTCATTACTAGTGAAGCTTCATCCAGCTTGCAGAAGGTGGTTTAGAACATTAGGCTGACATGAGATTCCATTACCACTATAACAACTGATTTTCAGCATCCATCTGGAGCTAAGACTGATTTGTGATTTCTATGAATGGCTCTATTCGTCTACAGTTGAAACTTTAACATGCATAACGGAAATTGGAGGATTTATATTTGCCGAACTAATTTCTGTTTTACCCACATTCAAAAGTACTTGCTAACCATCATAGTTTAATTCCGCAGGTTGGTATGGATACCGTGTCAAATAGAAACTTCTCCAAAGGGAAGCTTAATAAAGAGGTTGGACTTCCTTACTCATAGCTATGCTTTTGTGCTTTCCTTTAGAGCGACATCATCAGATAATTTTGTTTTGCAGATGGGTGGGAATGATTTATTATACAAGAAATGAAGTAGAATTCTTGCTTTAAGCAACTAGAGTATAAAAAGTACATCCGACACAAATATTTTGGTGTTATTCCACGATGGGATGGGGATGAGTACCATTTCTTTTTTATAGTGACTCTTGGGCAATTGGATAGAGAGAGGGTAGCCAAAAATTTTACTAACTTCCTGAACCTTGAAATTAGTTCTATCATTTGCGAAGGTTTCATTGGCCAATGATTTATAAGCAGTTTCTGCATTAGTGTTTCAGAGCGTGTGAAGTGAACAAATACTCTTCTACAAATCTGACCCAAAAACATCAAAGTTACCTCTTCATCTATTACTTTTCTGAAGAGAGAATTTGTTCTCACTCTTTTCTTGATTGTGTAATGTTCTCGGAGCTTTGTTTGATCTTCCGGTAACTCTTCCGAAAATGTTTTTCTAACGTTAAAATTCGGAAACAGACTCTAGAAAAATTTTCACGCGTGATATTGGGAGGGTTGGCAGCAGAACATCTGCTATCTGGATACTCAGAGTTACTGCACTCGGATGTTGAGAAGGTCCGGTCCGGTCCATCTGTTTATACAATGCTTGCATCGTATTTGTACATGCCACTAACAGAGGCTCCTCAACAGTTTGACAGAGTGCATAGGTGGCTGGGTTTCACAGAAACTGAGGTGCAATTTGAGCAAAGGCGGGCTGCAGAAGATACACTCTTAATATTGTCTTCTCAAGTTCAAGCTCTGTCTAGGCTAGCTGAGGCCATGGCTTTGGGCAGATCAGTTGGCTTTTGCATCGACACAATTGAGCATACATTCAACTTGCTATAAATCTCATCTTCTCAATAACGATACTCTTCTTGAATTATTCATGTTGCCCGTGAAGAAACTAAAAACATTTTTTGTCGTTATACTTATGAAAGTTATTCCTGATTTCATTTACTAAAAATATATAATCAATCATTTAAAGCCCTCGAATTCAAGAGATGCTAAACACAATCGAACTTGCAATTATTTAAATATATCAACATCAAGCATGATACAGAGATGCGTGAGCAGTAAAAGCAAGTTGTGCAGCAGCTGCGCCAAGAAATTGTTAGAAAAGGATTACAATAAAAACTTGCAGTATTTGAAATTGGTAATAACTTTGTAAAGACAACTGGCCAATTTTACACTCAAGACCAGGCAGCGGACCTGAAGAAGAGAAGGGCACATGGAAAAAATAGACCCACACCACAACTCCCAACTCGAACGGACCCAACCCTACAACCCACTCAAGTTTTTATCTATCCTCGTCACCAACAACTCATTTCTCGAGTTTGAATTCACATCTCCATCAGTGACAGAAAGTGAGTTGAGTTACCAACAAAAGTTAAAATTCCTTCAGGTCAAATCACACAATTTTTGATGATTTACAGGCATGTGCTTACCGTTCTTTCAGTGAAACCTCTCTTCATCATCAAAATGCAGACTCTCAATACCCTTTATTGTCGAGTCATAATTCTTGATGCTAGAATTATTCACCCCGGAAGAAGTATGCTTTGCATTGGAGGATCCACCAAGTGGAAAGCTTCTCTGCCCACTTGATGTTTTGTTTGCAGTAGCAGGACTGGCCTCAGGGGTCCGAGAGCGAGTGGGATCAGAATCGTTTCCCAAAGTAAAAGTTTCACGGCTTCCAGAAACAGTACCACGTCTCAGTGTTCCACTAGACCTTCCGAAGAAAGTGGAGTTCGACAGCTGCAAAATTCAAATAGCTAAGAAGCAATACTATATAACACAACAAATTAGAAATTGCATGCAGTACTACATTTATCTTAAGAAATATTTATGTTAAACAAGATATTGAACGGTAAAAGGGTAAAAAAAAAAAAGAACAAGGAATTTGTACAAGATCTTTGCAGTAAATACTTGAACCAAGTCTGGATTCCCAACCTTACATGTCTATTCTAACTTGAAGGAAGCCTATATGGTTTTTTAAGTTATCATATGATATATCTTTTATTCTTTTCTAATTTCATCCACTATATAGTATACACCAAATCGAGCCCCCCCTGCCAAATCTGGATCCAACAAGGACGAATTAATAGCTTACCAAAGCATCCTTGCTTGCTGAATCATTTGCAGCTGGACTCTTCTCTCTTGATATTCTAGCATTAATCTGTCCAGATCTTCTTCCTGAAGGATCTCCTGAAGAAGTGCCAACTAGCCTTCCTTCTTCATCACCTGCT
The DNA here is from genome assembly GCA_036873715.1 of Salvia sclarea. NCBI lineage: Eukaryota > Viridiplantae > Streptophyta > Magnoliopsida > Lamiales > Lamiaceae > Salvia > Salvia sclarea. The sequence goes on along the minus strand of JAYJMF010382084.1, from coordinate 5,317 downwards.
GTGAGGTCAAATGAGGAGAAATCTCAAAATGTCAGATCAATAGAAGTCATAAAATGTGATATAAAAAGCACAGACATAGTATTGTTTAGCCCACGTGTTAAAGAAAGGAAAACATTAGCAATATGGTGCAACACATACCAGGCAACCGTTCACCACTGGGAATTGCAGGGGGCAGAGCTGAGCTTGTCCCAGCTCCTGGGCCCTGAAAGAAGCAAACAAATCCATCTTTCAGATATTATCTTTAAAAGCTTAAAGGTTCACCGTTTTAGTCACTTACAAGAGACCGTGAAGGAGGAGCAGCCATCTGAGACTGCTGATACTTCAATATAGTCCAATCAAACACATAGTCAAATTGGAAACCTGCAGGAAAACAACATTTAAGAAAACAGTTCAGCTTCTTATCACCCATGTAAGATCAATGAATTATGCCGTAGAATGGTGTTTTGCTAAAGAAGGAACTGATGGAAACATCCAGACCTTCACGTATGAAGAGGTCACGGAATATCCTCTTAAGATAAGCATAATCTGGTTTATCTTCAAAACGCAGTGAACGGCAATAATGAAAATATGATGCAAACTCAGTTGGATAACCCCTGCACAAAGCCTGGAAGGAATGTAACTCAGCATTTACTTCCAGATAAAGCAAGCATTTACATCAAGATAAAGCAAGCATTTCCCAGGATAACTTACCTCAATAGAGGTTGAAACCTTTTTCTCACTTATTTTCTCATATTTCTGTTTCTTGGTTCCTGCTTTTAGTCCCTGCCAAGGAAGGCTGTCCAGTGGACATGTCAATTTGCGATTCTAAGTACATCAAAAGAACTTAGAAATGACAACATCGGATGAATTAGCTACCTTCCTCGTAAGAAGTACATCAGCACAAATCCAAGAGATTCCAAATCATCTCTCCTGCTTTGTTCTACAGTCAATATCAACAACATCTCAATAAAGTAGTAAATTTACCTCATATCAGTTAATAATACATGGCAAGATATAGAAATGTACCTATACCCAGGTGAGTATTCATACTGGCATACCGTGCAGTCCCAGTCAGGTTTTTGTTCTCCCTGCAATGATTGAAATAATGTAGATTAACTTAACTTTTCAGACAGAGAAACCTCGACTGACACAGAAATTAAATGAAAAATAAGTGTTTTTAAGTATTTGCACTTAAAAGACACAGGAAAAGATTTTACTCCAACAGATCCCTCAATGTTTACTTCAAGTGAAAATAGTCAAGTCTACAAGCAGAAGTAATATGGAGCATATAGATCAGAACCTTTTCAAAATAAGTGTTGTTACAGAGCTCGTGTTTATAAAGTCAATAAGCACCAATAAAAAGGCTGAGTTTGGTTCCTAACACTTGTACTAGTGCCAACACTTAATTTCTCAATACAAAAGCTGTAAACATAAAACTCATTTAAGATGATAGGAAGTTTCATGGCCAACATTATATACAAGACTTATGACTGCACCCCATGATCTTATACAACTTGAAATCAGATAATCGAATTCAATGCACAGTGTAGCTATATGAGAAATTGAGCAAGAATCATTAGAATCTCCGGCATTTGAATTTTTGCTGCGATATTGATGCTCGACTTACCTGTAAGGAATATGTTGATGACTAGAACTGTCTCTATATTTCTTTGCCAAACCAAAATCAATGACATAGACCTAATAATAGTCCAACAGAAACAACCTTCATTCAGCAAACAAACTCAGCTATTATAGAAAAACACTTATGGCGAGATAAGGACCTGATTGGCACGACGTCCCAAGCCCATGAGGAAATTATCCGGCTTGATATCTCGATGTAAAAATGATTTTGAATGGACGAACTCAACACGATTAATCTGACAGAACAATTAGGGAAACCTTTTAACTAAAGACATCCCTATAAAACTGACACTAAAAACACAATTGTCTTTAGTAGCAATGCCATTACGAAAGAGGTAAAGCTAAAATATGAAAACAATGACCATTTGATCAGCGAGCATGAGAACCGTCTTCAGAGAGAGTTTCCTACTGCAAAAATTGAAAAGGTCTTCAAGACTGGGCCCAAGCAAGTCCATAACCAGAACATTGTAGTCTCCTTCCACACCGAACCATCTTACATTTGGTATCCCAGCTGCAGTGTTGTGGCTAAAGTTAGTGTTCATGAAATGACTGAAATAAAAATTTGGTCAGTAAGCAAACAACAGAGTGAAAGTGCTGCTTGAATCTTTACTTCCGCCTTGTAAAATTCTGTACAACTTTGACTCATAGAGCAACTGAGGATGTTTTGTCTTCACATTTTCCTGAAAACAGCAAATGTGGCATAAAATATTAGAAACAAAAGAACTCCAACAATAAAGGACTGTTAATCCAGGTTGCAAGGGCAAATTTAGATTTTCCATATCTAACTAACAAATGGGAGAAACCTTCTCTTTTGCTCAATCAAATCATAAAAATGTACTTTTCAGTTAATACATTTACAAGTATCATGAAGTTCCATACAAATAAGAAACATCTTCACCAGGCAAGTAATGTCGGGGTGAAGAAACTACGTAACATTAAGTTTTCATCAATGCAACAAAAACTGCAGGCAAACGCCTAGACACAACGGAGCAACTCTATCATGAAAAAGCAATAAAAAACCCTTAACTCTGAGTAACCTACCTTCCATCCAAACTGAAGTCAAGTTCTTGTATAACAACAAACTAAAACACAGTCATAGCAATCAAAACTCCTAAAATGCAAGTGGATTAATTCCACACGGGCATACAAGTCGAGCAAGTCAAGTTCAACTTACAAAACGAGAACATAAACACAAGTAAATAGAGAACAATTCCAAGAGACGAATAATAAATATGACTGTGAAAAGGCAAAAACCTCACCAGTCAAAGAAGGTGCGACTACAAACATAAAAGAAAACGAAAACAGCAGACTTACTAGCTTAATTGCCACTTCATCATTAGTCTGAATATTTGTCCCTGTACAGAAACAGTAAATCAGTAACCAAAACCCAGAAAAGCAAAGTAGAGAAATTCAAGTAAAAGAGAAAAGAAAACCTACCAAGATAGATCTCTCCAAAGGATCCACTGCCAATCTTACGACCCAATCGATACTTGTTCCCAACTCGCGGCTCCATGAACAAAAACCCTCGGATTTCTGAACAAATTCCCAAGTCAGCAAGCCAAATTCAGCGGCAATCAAACCCTACATATGGATCTCGGCGGCTGCAGAAATTGGGGTGGATCTAATAAGTGAAATGATTTGATGGAGATTAATTTCCAGTTGTAAGAGCAGCAACACTAGGGTTAGGAGTTAGAGATAGAGAGGGAGCGACGAGAGAAGAAAGGGGAAAAAATTCTTCTTCAGCAACTATGTTGACATATATATTACTGTGTGAAGGTTTTCGCTTGATTCGGTTGTCAAAAAATGTAGGGGAGGGTGCGGGCACGCGCCAGGATGGAGCGTGGGATTCTGATTCTCGTTAGGAGTGGAGGAACGGATGGGTTGGAGTTGAGTTCGGTGTTGGCGTGCGAGGGGCCCCCTGCTCACGTGACTCACGTGATGCCTTTCCTATCCAACCTGGCGTTGGCGTGTGTATGTGTCACGTGATTCTATTTTTATTGCTACTTTGGCCCAACTTCAAGTTGAGTAGACCAACATTTCCCAACTATTTTAAACCCAATTTTAAATCTTCAGACATAGTGAGACTTCCTAAGCTTGTTGGTATTTCTCTCCCCTTGTCGAGGCATATAAAAATTTATATTAGGTTAGCCCAATCCAATTAATATATAGATAATGAGATTGATAATAATTTTTGTTAGAAAATTTGGTTAATAATATTTATTAAATTAAATATTATTTAGTTAATTTATTGATTAAGTAGATTAACAAAGTTCTCAACACCAATTTTTTGGTGAGTGAGAAATAAAAGTGCTAAAGTTAGTTGACAACGGAGTGAGTTAGGCCACTCGTACACTCACATGCGCGTCGTCGATGCCATCGCCGCAAATGGATCGAGTCGTGGTTAATAACTTGTATAATGACAAGTGAATTTTTGTTTGGGCAACAAACAAAATAAATAATTATTTATGATATGTTTTTGGGCTTGTATGGGCTAAAGGTTTGATTTAAGTTAATTAAATCAATTTAGCTAATTGAGCTAAAAGCCCAAAATGTTCACGTGAGTGCAGTAGTGGTTAATTGCCATTATGGTTTATGAAATTGAAAAAGAAGTTTCAATTTTGCTGTCAACACATTAACTTTGCATATTCATGCATTTGAATTGTTTCAAAGTTGAAACAATAGCCATTATTGGCTTTGAAAGGATTAACGTGCCTTTCAAAACGTTTGAAGCCGTAATGGCTTGTTAAAGCTCTTAATGTGTGCTTAATCCCTATTGTGGTGAGCTAGCCTATAAATAGGGCTCTCCTTGCATTGCATTCTTCACTTGCAACATTTGCTAGAAACATTCTTAGTCTACTCATTTCATACATATCATTTGTTGTGTCGAAGCTCTATCCTCGCCTCACTCTAGTTCGTCGGAGCTCGCCGGAATTGTGGTGCTACAACCGTCGAGACTAAGCCGTTTTATCTTTGGAGACGACACGCCTAAAACGAGAGTACTACCGGGACGTATCTCGTCTTGCGAAAAGAGGGCCTTCCTCGACTCGGCTATTTATTTTACTACGGTTTCGTTTTTATTTCTTTTGTAATTTCCATTTCGTGTTATTTCCGTGTATCACTCAATCTCCTACTTTTCTATTCCATTATAATCGTCCGGCAAGATACTAAATTTCCTACAATATCTAATTCCAAGTGTCCAACTATAGAAGTCCTTATGAAATACGAGAATAGAAAATTTTTAAGGATATGTCATATGGCGAAAAAATTAGAAAAAAGAAAAAGTTGTTGAAAATGCTCATAGGTCTCGTGGGCATATATAGTTGAAGAAATTGGAACTTGAAATTCGAAATCTATGTTTCTACAACCTACGATGCTCTGCACATTGTCTCTGATATGTTGCTTCGATTTTTTGCAATTTCTACAAGGTATGGAATGTCTAGACTCTAGAAGTTTGCATAGTCGATTATAAAATTATATATGAGAGGTGTTTTTTGATGAGCGTCACAAATTATAGAATACTTATAATTAGAAAAAGTATATAAAAATAATCATTTTAAGATAGTAAAGATAAAATTTGGCCTGTTAATATAAAAAGATAAAAAAAAAAAAAAAGTAGCCTCTTATTTCACGAATTTGCACATGCAATTTCGTGAAATGGTGTTTTTACACTCCATTTCACGAGTTGCACATGGAAATT
>JAYJMF010381552.1:0-25869 GCA_036873715.1 Salvia sclarea | reverse complement strand
GTGTTTTATTTTATCCCACCCCGATATATATATATATATATATATATATATATATGTTGCCTCTTTTTTTTTTTAATTGGAAGGTGTCATTACCTAGTCAAGATTGACTTAAAAGGTCACGTTCCCTCAATATATTTCTACCTCAATTATTCTTAACAAACTGATATTTCAATTTGGATTAATATTATTCTAAACTAAATTTTCATCTTGTTACTTTATAATCACAACCCGTCGACATACGTCAACATATATAATCTACAGTATGAATCCAATTAATTTTACAGATATTAATTAATAGGGGTCTCTATTAATTAAATTGCCCAATAAGTGGAAACAACTGGTGATGTTATTATAAACATATAAAACTCAATATTCCCAATTTTGAGAAATCTTTAAGCAAAATCTAAAAAATCTTTGTGTGTGTGTGTGTTTATAGTGATGGAGGGATGTGGGCACTTGAGAGCATCCCATACAAGGAAATAGGCCTGCCTCCGCTTAGGAACTCTCATAATTATTATCATGCATTTGAACCATCTAACTATATTATTATGTCTCTTCTTCTCTCTAACCTCTAAATATTACTATATCATTTTGCCCCAATTCAATCATCTACATTCCTTCTCTTACCATCATATATACCACTTTACATTTCTTTTTATCAATATACACACTATTATGGGAAAAGATCAACATCAATATCACTTTTCCTATTCTTCCCAAGACAAAAACATTTCGAAACAAAATTATAATTAGCTAGCTAGGTAATTTGCATGGGAATATTTCCTAGTTCAAATTTGGAATCATAAGTGGGTAGAACAAGAAAAACGGTGATGTGCTCACTAGTGGTGCACCTTTTGAGCAGCAAGAAATGATTCCTAAACTTGAATATATTTTTGGCACTTCCCCGACCATTTCATTAATCCATCTCCTCTTGTCATAACTAAATACATTGTACAATCAAATCCAATTAAACTAATTAGAATTCCCTACTAACTCACTTCATATATCTCTACTTAGACCACACCCACCCCCCACCTCCTCCATATCTCAATCAAGATATAATATAAAATAGGATTTTGCAACATAAAATAGGGTAGGCGTGGGCATGAAATTAGATTCATGTTATTGTCTTCAAAAAGATATTACAAAGCCTCAAAAATAACCATCATCTTGCACTCATTATGCCTACAATCATTCTTTTTGGTTGCCTCACCCGCATGACCCCCTCTTCACCCCACCCACCCCCTTACTATATCTATATCTATATATATAAATACTCACTCTCCTGTACCACTCCATCACACCTCCACTTCCCAATTCAATTCATTTCAATTCCCTCTCACACACTCAAAACAACCTTCTTTGATCAATTTTCATTAAACCACCAAAATCTCGACCAACATTCGATCCGATGGCGGTCTCGGGGTTCGAGGGGTTCGAGAAGAGGCTCGAGCTGCGCTTCTCAGGCGACGATCCAGCCGGTGCAGGCATGGGCCTGCGGCGGCTGGATTTCTTCACTCTGGAGAAAGTGTTGCACGCGGTGCAGTGCACCGTGGTCTCGGCGGTGGGGAACACGCGCTTCGACTCGTACGTGCTGTCGGAGTCGAGCCTGTTCGTGTACCCCACGAAGCTGATCATCAAGACATGTGGGACCACCCACCTGCTCAAATCCGTCCGCCCGTTGGTGGACCACGCGCGGAGCGTGGGCCTCACGCTCTGCGGGTGCAGGTACACCCGCGGCACCTTCATTTTCCCCTCCGCCCAGCCCTACCCCCACACCTCCTTCAAGGAGGAGGCCCTCTACTTGGAGGAGAATCTCCCCAAGAATCTCAACATCACAAAAGCGGCGGTGATGTCATCCAAGTCATCCTACAAGTGGCACGTGTTCACCGCATGCGACGACGTCGTCGCTGCGGAGGATGACGGCCTCTTCACGGTCGAGATCTGCATGACTGAGCTCGACCGGGTTCTGGCCAAGAATTTCTTCCGCCGGTTCGGGGACGGGAAAACCGGGGACTCGGCCGGGGTGGAGATGACGGACCAGACCGGGATCCGGAGCGTGAACCGGAACGCGCTCATCTGCGACTACGCCTTCGACCCCTGCGGCTACTCGATGAACGGCGTCGACGGGCGCCGCTACTCGACGGTGCACGTCACGCCGGAGGAGGGGTTCAGCTACGCCAGCTTCGAGTCGGTCTACGCGAACCGGGAGGAGTTCATCGAGGGCATGCAGCGCGTCGTCAAGGTTTTCCGGCCGGCGGCGCTCTCCGTCGCCACCACCTGCGCCGCCGGGAGAGACGTGTGGAGGGGCGTGGCGAAGGCCCTCGAGCCCCTCGGGCTCCGGGTCCGGAGCCGCGCCGCCGACGAGTTCCCCGACGCCGGCACCGTCGTTTTTCAAACGTTCGCCGCCCGCCGGAAGTAGGCGGCGGCGGGCGGTGGACCGGTGGCGGTTTAATTAAAAGGAGTAAATTAAGGGTTCTTTTTTTAATTTCTTTTTTTTTTCTCCTTAATTAGGGGGGTGGGGTGGGGTGGGGTGGGGGGGGGGGGGGGCTTAGGAAATATGGATATTGATTATGCATGCTAATTGATGTCATTGCATGGATGATGAGAATGAAAATGTGGGGTTGACTTTGTCTAGAAGAGAAATGTTTAAGAAAAAAAAAAGAAAAAAATGGGAAAATGTAGTGATATAAGGATGATGTGGGAATGGTTGTAGATGGTATTGGGTTCATCATAATATTGCGCCCCACTTGAATTTGGCACGCCTAGAACAATTTTTGAGATTTGGAGTATATTTATCATAGTTAGTGGGGTTGGAGGGATCTATGAAAAGTGCTCAAAATATATGTAATTTTTTCCATGTTTATATGAACTTTCTACCATCTCTTTCTCAAGTGCTTTTCGATTTTGTCCTCTTGCAACTTCAGTTGTGTCATTTTCTATTACAAATTTCGTTACATTTGCTATACTAAATACTGCCCAAGATATTGTGTAATAGTGATTCTATCACGGTTTAATAATATCCGTGCAGTTAGAGATAAGATATGCTTCAAAAACAAAAAACGGAAATAATGATCATGAATTATAATAATATCAATTTCGATGACAAAAATATTTCATTTCATTTAGTGCCGCTTCTTGTGTGTGTAGTTGTACAATACGTATAATTTATGAAGGTTGTGATCACTTGTGTTCAAAAACACAATATGAGATATGATGTTTTATTACCGAGATATAAGATCTACTTTGAATAAGATTTTGTATATTATATATTTCCGGGAAAAAAGATAAGGCAACGAGAGTAAAATTAATTATCATAGAAATACATAATCCAAAAAAAAATCTTAATTAGATTAATGTTGGGGAATCCTAACTACAAAAAAGGTCAGCAAGCAATCCTAAAAATAAAAAGGTCAGCAAGCATGCTTTAAACAGTAGATCAAAATCTTTAGCAGGTCAGTTTCAATTAAAAGAAAGAAAAATATTGATGTAAATGGGCTCCTCATGCCACTTGTTTAAACTTGAACCCTTATGTTTTAATATTTGGGGGAAAAAGAATTTAAAAATCAGTTTGCATGCATGCATGCTTTGGAGGGCCAAGTGTGCTGAAAAATGTAATTATATATGTAATGTCAATGTCTCAAAACAATGCAATAATGAGCGTAAGATGATGTACATGCTAGCTCGAATAGAATATATTAGGTATAGTATATTATTCTTTTTAATAATTATATGCATACTAATTGAAGGGTATGCATGTAAATTATTGAGTGACATGTATTTAGTGAAGCATGTCAGGTGTTTTATATTTTATGTACAACAACATTATGATTGCAAGAGCAACAAATGAAGATAATAAATTTGTGACTGAAACCTCGTAACTAAATTAAGTGTTAATTAATTTGTTTGTTTGAGATAATTAATTAATTGGTGTCGTGAAAAAAAAAATCATTGACATCTCTTATTAGTTGAGTACATATGATGTGCAGATCAATTATATAGTATTGTTATCTCTTCTGTGTGATTTGAAAATGTGTCGTTTTTTAGTACTGAAAAAGAATAACATGAAAGTTATACACACATTATTGTGGTTATATAAACATATATTTATCATGAAAGTTTGATCTTTGAATAACAATGGGATAATATTGTTGAACTATATATATTATACACATTATTTCTTCTTTCTTAAGATAAAATCACAATACTCTAATTTATAGGTCAAACATTGTATAGTAGAACAAAACACAATCAGACATTAAAAAAATTGGCCTGCGGTTTATGCCCAATTTAAATAAGGCTAATCGAGGCATGCGCATAAAATGATGAAAAGGGCATCTTACTAGCAACTCCTTTAACTAATAATTGAATAATATATGTTGAGTTCTAATTGGGTTTGTCTCATTCACAAAATGGGCCGATTATTAAATGGGCTTGTGAAAGAGGCCCAACACTAATTATATATGATCTTATAGAGGACCGGAGACGTATTTTAATTTGTCCACAATTTTGTGATTGTAATTTGCAAATTAAACCTCGTTTACCAACAAATTATATCACCTCTTGATCATTGGTGTGAGATTATTCAAAAGACAAGCCTTTTTATTTAATAGGGAAAAAAAATATCACCTTTAAAAACTTTCCGTCCTCTTCCCTTCTTGTTTATGAAAGAAGTCACAAGTAATTAATATAATAGACCAAGCTCCTAAGTCTTAATGTGAATGTGATTCATTTCCTTTTCTATTGTATGTTGGACTTCTCGAAATATCTAGCATATTTTCATAAAATCAAATCTAATTCCTAAAATATTCTCGTCAACAATCCAAAACAAAAGCAACACTCCTTGAATTATGCCATACTCTTGAATAGATGTCTTGGAGAGAGAGCGACCAAAATATCGGGCATCGAGCCGGGCCGACCCAAGCCCAATGGGCCTTACATAAAAATTAGGCCCGAGAAACAATCGACACGAAAATTATAGAATCCAACCAAACCTAAAATATTATTTGTAGTGTAAAATTTAATGGTCGGACTGGGCCGGCTCGAGCCCTCCGAGCTTATGATCAATTTGGTTGAATGGGCAAGCCAAAAATTTCATCGGACTCAAATTGTCTAGGTCCAAACCCGTCCAACAACTAGATTGATGGACCGGACTTGTATTGCCAACTCTAGAGAGTATTTTAATCCAAGACTACCTAAACAAGTTTAGTTAAACCATAGATGATGAGCAAGCCAAAAGCCACCTTTGAAGGAGAGATTCTCATAGCAAGGAAAGTTGTTTAGCACAAGAAGACAAAGGCATGGAAAAGCATGTGGAACACTACATGACAACATAAATCAAAACATACATAGATGCTTTTAGAGACAACAAAGATAAGAAATTTGACACTTGAAAACCCTAGGCCTAGATGCATTCAACCATATAATATTTCACCCAAAATTCATCAATATAGGTCAACAATTATCTAGTATCAATTGGTCAAGATTCAATGTTCTAGCAATTGGATGTTGATTTAATGAGGACATTATTGTCTTTTATTTCCCTTGGATGTTATTCTACTGTCCCTTTTTGGATATTTACCATTTTGCAACGACGTTTGACATTTTTTTAAATAATATATGTCATACTTTTTTAATTTTTGACAAATTGGTACGCAATATTTCAACAATCTTTCAAGAGTCACGAGATCCAAATCTCGGAATTGGAAAATCAAGGTGGCACGACATATTTGAATTTGATGCCAAAGTACATGTATGGCGATGTATGGTTGCCTCATCAGATCCTCATGCCTCATCGATTTTTTTTATTCCGGAGTTTGAACCAACAATATTGAAACGTTTTGTATAATTTTGCCAAAAATTGAGATAAAAAATTATCTAGTATCACAACAAAATATATTATTTTCGAAAAGAAATTGTTTTGACTTTCAAATAAAAGATATTTGGAAGTACTTTCTCAATGAGTTAATTTCTTTTTTTTTCTTTAAATTTATTAAACCCAAAGAAAGAAAAATACTCTCACACACTAGTCTAGGGTAACTCAAATTTCCGACCACTCGATTGGAGGGGAAGCGTCTTACCAGCAAGATGCGTTTCGTCGTCAATGAGTAATTTCTTTATTAATGTAGCCAAAGTCATCTGGGTGGAGCGCATATTTATTAGTCATCAATTTTGTTAATTTTAAATTTGAAAATTGAATCTCGAGTGATATATATATATATATATATATATATATACTGCCTCGGTTTCATTTGAATTGACATAATACTTTTTACATGTCAATTTTGAAAGTGTTTGTTTGTAGTGAAAAAGTAACATGGACACATAGTCCAACCCATGTACGTGTTAAATGATAATTATTTTGGAAAAATGCCAATTCAAATGGACAATCCAAAATGGACTTTGTATCAATTCAAGTAGTTTGGAGGGGGTATTTTTTAAAAGGTCATTTCATTACATCAAGAAGAAAAGGACCGAAGAGTTCATTTAATTGAGAAATAATAAATTGTGCCTTTATTTAACATGATTTTGATAGGAAAAAGATATGTTGTGGTTTTTCCACCTCAACATAAAGATCTTGAAATAAACACTCCGGATTTGTAGTTTCCATTGATTTTGATATCTCTGAGAAAGCAAAAAGTGCATTCCCTTCTGCGGAAGCCGAACCCACAAACCCTACCCCACCGAGGCCTCCTTCAATTCCCATTTCACACACAAATTTGCATTTCTTTCAAAAACAAAAATTAGAAGAGTAAATAAAAGTGGTGCCTTTTGCTTGTAAATTAGGGTTGATTCTTGGGATTCATTATTGCCCTTTTTCTGCAAGCACGAGTCCTCTCCATGTCAACTCAAAACAATTCTTTGTCCCTCTCTGATCATTTCTTCTTGATTGGGTTATTACAATCTTGATTGCGAGATTTTCTCCTCTTTTGAAAGAAAAAATATATTCTTTATTACCCCTTCTTTTCCGTTAGCTAAAACATTTCAAGAATCGGTATTCAATTTCAAGAAACTGCCGTTTGGTTTCTCTGTCTATGCGGGAAACCCTTTTCAAATTTCTGCCCTAAGCCTTGATAATGTTGGATTTGAAGGTGCCATTTTGCGGAAAGATTGTGTCTTTTTGTGGGTTTAGTTGCTCCCTTCATGCCTAAGTTTTTCTCGGGGCTTTCGCCCACTAATTGGTGTAGGAAGTGCCTTATCCCTCGGTTCTTGAATTTCCGGTGGAAAATGGGTTGTATTCAGGCGAAATGCTGCCGGAAATACGCGCCGTCGTCGGACGGAGATAACAAGGATGAAGCTGGCATTTACCCCGGTCAGAATACTCATGTTCTTGCGAATTCGTTTCTAGATGTTGTTGATGTTCCTTCGCATAATTTGAGGTTGTCTTACTCTGTGATTAGCCAGCGTGGTTATTACCCCGAAACCCCTGATAAGGAAAATCAAGATAGTTTTTGTGTGAGGACTAATATTCAGGGTAACCCCAATGTGCACTTCTTTGGTGTGTTTGATGGCCACGGTTTGTGTGGCACGCAGTGCTCGAATTTCGTTAGGGATAGGCTCGTTGAGATCTTGTCGAATGATGCTGCATTGCTGGATGATCCGGTTAGGGCTTACAGCAACGCGTTTGTAGCAACGAATGAGGAGCTTCACAGCAGTGAGTTTGATGATTCCATGAGTGGGACTACGGCTATCACTGCCCTTATGATTGGGGATAAGCTGTATGTGGCGAATGTGGGAGACTCGAGGGCTGTTTTGGCTGTTAAGGAAGGGGAAGGGGGTCGGGTGGTTGCCCAGGATTTGTCGTATGATCAGACACCGTTTAGGAAGGACGAGTGTGAGAGGGTGAAGCAGTGTGGGGCTAGGGTTTTAAGCGTTGATCAGGTGGAAGGGCTTAAGGATCCGAGGATTCAGTCGTGGGGGGATGAGGAGACCGATGGAAGTGACCCTCCGAGGCTGTGGGTTCAGAATGGGATGTATCCGGGGACTGCATTCACACGGAGCGTTGGGGATAACATGGCGGAGAAGATAGGTGTAATTGCTGATCCGGAGGTTGCCATGGTGCAGCTCTCAACGTCTAGCCACCCTTTCTTCGTTGTTGCAAGTGATGGGGTTTTTGAATTCCTGCCCAGCCAGATGGTTGTTGACATGGTATATTGCTACTGAACTTCTCTGTTTTTGTTGCCATTTCTATATCCCATTGTAGGCCTGCTTTATAAAATCGAAATCTATTTATTGCAAGCATGCCATTTTCCTTGTTGCAATTAGTATTTGGAGTTTATTCACTGTCATATATGCAAAACTCAAGTGGGAGACATTGTGAATATTTGATCCTACGCTTATTATCTGTTGCATCATACTAGTAATGTATGTTGGTTAAGGTTTTGATAATATTCCTAAAAGAAGTATGCTGTCTCTGCTTTTGATCGTTGCATCTAATAGCTTTTCGCGCTCATTCATCTAAATCCATTCTTGGCATGCTGCATACATAGCAACTACATTATGTATTCACTAGTTACCAATTAATGGCATCCCCTATCCATATCTTAGTGGGTATGAACATCTTATCATAATCTAGCATATGAAATTATTGCTATGGCTTCTATAGTAAAGGGTTAATATTAGATGAAATTATAATATTAGTCGTGTTTCGTCTACTAAAACACATTCGTCAAGGCAGTGACCGCACTTTCATTCACTCATAGAGGCACTCATGGTTCTTGTTAGTGTAACTAGAGATGTATACTGCTGACTACAGAGAGTGTCGGTTTCTTATCTGATCATCGTTTGTGTCTTCCATCTGTGCAGGTAAACAAATATGCAGATCCCAGAGAAGCTTGCTCAGCTATTGCCGGTGAATCATACAAGCTGTGGCTAGAGCACGAAAGTCGGACTGATGATATAACAATGATCATTGTACACATTAAAGACTTGGATACTGTATAAATCATGGGGTGTACTTTTAGTAGATCATGGGGTTTCTCAATTCTTAATACCAGATTTACTTTGGTTAAATGGGAGAAATATTTTGGGTGATGTGGGAGAAAATGTAAATGATTCTTATCAAGCCTTACAGCATTGGTGCTACTAACCTAATGTTTGAAATGCTGAAAAATGAATGCCCAATTTGCAACTGCTGTCGCCTATTACTAAATCTATTCGAGCCTTCATGATTTGGATGTGTTTATTCATTTCCCTCTTTATTTTTGGACATGTTTTCTTGAATTGCTATATTTTTGGATGTTTTCTTGAATTATCTAATGAGAGAGAGTAAAGCTGGTCGTGTATGAAAGATAATGAAAAGGTGTAAATACAGACCACAGACAAGGATCAGATATCCAAGTTGTAGCTGTCTAGAGGTATACAAGCAATTTCTGATACAAAAAAGGGGGCAGACACAATCAAAAATAGATAGACAATTTCTTGTCTATCATGTTTTGGATAATGTTACACTTCTCCAACAACTCACTAAGTCTATCAGCATCCTTAGGAGCCTTAGACGAGGGCGTAAGCAGCAATGTATTATCGTTTTCTTCGATTTCTGAATCGTGACCCGTAAACATGCCATTCTGGAGGGTCTTCTCTTCTTCAATCAAGATCACCTGGTCACTTGAAGATGGAAAATCAGCGGTATCAGTAGCCATTGATGGCCACTGTTGAAAGCTCTCGAAATCCATCTGATTCGCCTCGGGTTCTGTAGGGCCACAGCCAATTTCAACCAGTTCATCAAGAGATGGCTGGGCATGGTAAGGAGGTAAGAGAGTAGTATCTTCGGATTCCAAGCTATCAAGGACTTCTGAGCTTGAGGGAGACGAGCTAAGTGGTAGCAGGAGATACGTTGAAGACAGTTCTTCGCTGTTTAATTTCATCAGCCGCCAGTTGAATAGCCTTCGAAAAATTGAAACCCACCTTGGAGTAATGTAATAGGTAGTGTTGTGAAGCTCAAGGGAGGTGCAGCTTTGAAGCAATGTTGATGCCTCGTTTGCGGCCATGGCTTCTCCCATCATCTGACTAGTCTCTGCCAAGTAGTCGACTAAGCAATTCTCTAACCGCAATTTCAGGTTTCCGATATCACCTCCAGTTCCAAGACCTCTCGATAACCATGACAGGTCATCCTCCAATGGTGGGAGCTTGCAGTCATTCAATGCAGACATCAGCCGTTCAATTCTTTGAGCTGAGCTCCATCCTGTGCTTGGTAAGTACAATCTTGCAGCCATGGACTCATCGCTGCATTCCTCAAGCAGGTCGATTTCAGGACAAGGCCAACCAGTAGGATTTGCTTGGGCTGTAGCAGCCACTTCATTAATGGATCGATCCAAAGCTTCGTTGAATATTGAAATGCAGTCATTAGGACCCACTCTGTGAATGTCCATCCCATCAAGAATTTTGATGGTAGTGTTCAAGTGGGAAAGAACCCGTTCACGAGTTTTTGCTCTGGTAACATCAATCTGAGGCGGAGATTCACGAGCCAGCCATTCTAGTCCTTCTCTCAGACGGTTGTCACTGAAGAAACCATCCAACCCTTGCGTTTCAACATCTTTAAGAGAAGTAAAGCACGAAATAATCACCCTTGATTTGTCAATATCGTGGAGTCCTAATACTTTAGCTATGTTGGAGAGGTCAGATTCATCCTTGTCGGAGCCACTCAATATTAGAAGGGGCAAGCAAGAACCGGAAGGTAGGAGCGCAACAAGGTCATGAAGCTGTTTCCTCTGGAGCTCTAGGGGAATCCTTTCAGATAAAAGGAAAAGGATTGCATTAGCTCCTGTTATTGCCTTATCTATAACCTCAGAGTTCATGCTCTTGATAATTGATAAACAGCATGTCTGGTCATCATCAGATTCACTAGGAAACCAACTTCTCCAAATTGCAAGGTCACGAGATGACACGAGCAGATCATCTGAACCACCATTGTTGGCAGGCATGAGCTTGGAAAGCAACCATGAACCTGCAGTCGAGAGGGCAGGATCATCGTGCAGCGTTGGGTTTTCTTGATGCAGAGTCTCTTCCTGTGAACATATAACCAACTTCCAGCAGATGCATTTGGCATCTGGGATTTTTTCAGACAGTTTAGAGGCAACAACATCTGAAGGATTCAGCACCGACCACGACCTTGTTTGAGTGTCATGTCTCTCACGCATGACATGATCAATGTTGAACGTCCCAAAACTGCCTGGTTGCTTTAGAGAAAGGAGCGGTAAGAAAAAATATTAGCCTTAATTGGAGACAAATATTGGAGGTGTAAATTGAGACAAAGACGCCTAGTGCATTTAATATATAACTATTGAAGACAGGCTTAAAAAATACTCACTACTTCAAGCTGCCAAATTGGTGGGCCCAGTGAAAGCAAATCCATTGCAGCGTTTGCTGAAAACTTTTTGTGCTCACGCAATTTCCTTCTGTTTGTGGTACGACGCTTCCATATCCTGAACAACAAATGAGTGAGGACATAATCCAAATACAAAAGACAATATGAAACAGGCAACAGTGAAAACCAATCTACCACCTCAGCATCAATCTAAGTTTGGCTTCCAGGACTTCTAAATCATAATTACTTGTTGTTACTTCATCAGTCGTATCTTCTTCCACAACTTCTGTAAGTTCTTCTTCTTCATCTTCTGTGTCTTCAGAGAACACAGGCTCTTGTATTGGAGTATGAACAACAGAATCACGAGAAGCAACAGGACCTCTATCTTCCTCAGCAGTCACTTCAGCGACTTCAGTCTGCAAGGTGACTGCTGGTGTTGCTTCCAAGTCATGCTTCTTTGATCTACCAAATGAATTCCTAAAAGTAGGTTCATACTTGAATTTCTTTTCAGATTCAACAGCATTGGCATGAGGCTTAGGGGAACTTTTGAAGAAATCTGATACCAAAGGACCAGCTGAAGCCTCCAGAATCTCAAGTCTGGTGGTTCTTTTATCTGGTGTAATTGGTGAAGTAGAAGCTTTCTGCATGGGCTTTTGCATACTGCTTCTTGGAGATACACTGGTAACTATATCATGCATTTCCCTATCATGAACCTGAGGAGTGCTGACAGCTATAGTGGGTGGTAAAGTTGGCCTTGGTTGAGGATCCTTCTTTAGCTTGAATTTTTTTACTTCATTATCAGCATGTGATTCGGTTTGTGAAGGAAACATGACATTGGTCACAATCATCCTTGATCTCTTTCTCTCGACAAGCTTAGAACGCTTGACAGGGAAGTCATTCTCGACATTGACAAATGCATTTTCCTTAACCATGTACGGTTCTTCAAATTCCCTCATTGAAAAGCCATGATACTCCAGAAGGTCTCCTACATCCTCTTCCTAATTTTAATAAAGAAGATCAAAGACAAGGATGAGTAATTTACAACATTTCCACAATAGCAAGTTACAGAAATCTGAATATATAGTTATATACACACACACACACACATTACCTCCATTCCAAGCCATTTTGCAACATGAGAGACAGGAATTCCCTGGTTCATTTGCAGACCACAGTGCAAGGAAGCAAGAGCCTGGGTACGTAACTGGCCAAAGTAGAAAAGAAATAGATAAATGACTAATACTTCTCAACACAACTGCAAGCAAATGTTTGCAATAGCTCATTTAGCCATAACTTAAATAAGGTCAGATGTATTAAAGATAGCAAAACAAGTACACAGCACTTGCAAATCATTTGATGAGGAATGTAATGTAAACTAACTCCCTGAGCCCTTGCTTCAAGCATATTACAGCAAAAAAAAAAAAGCAATTGATGCAGGTGCCTAGAAGTGAACCCAAATGATTCAGTAGCAAGTGATAGCTATGTTAGCTAAGTTCATACCTTTGAAAAATGTGCATGCATTAAACAAGCTTGAAGATAACTAGCTTTGCGGGCAAGCCTAAAGAAGGCAATAAAGTTTCCTGTTCTGCAGGCTCTGTAATAAATACAAAATACCGTTACCGATAGAGAATAATATTAACTACACAAAATTATGACAAAGAGACAGCTCCAAATATTTGGTTAGAATGAAACCTGGCCACATCACGAGCAAATAACACTTCCGGAGTTTGCCGCATCTCAGGGGTCATCTTAGCCAGATCAAGCGACAGCTCTGCAGGTTCAACCTGGCATGATTTTCTTATTTGATGGACAACACCAAAATGGGAACTGGGAAATTATTTTCCATCTTAGATTGACTTACTTTATACCCAGGATGCTTGTCAAGCTTTAGGAGTGCATAATAGCCTCTAAATTCTCTTTCAGATGGCACGTGTATTCCTTTTTTTCTGTGATCTTCATAAAACTGGAACAATTCTACAGAAGTCTTGTTCATCTGCTCAATATTAAGATGTGCGTCAAATCCCTCAGAGAATCCCTCTCCTCTGGTATATTCACATAACTCGTGCATGGCTATTATATGAAGTCTTATCTGCCAGGACAAATATAAGAAGCACGAGTTAGTTTTTATCAAATATACAAAAACCAATAAAGAAATATATAATTAAAACCATAAAAAGTGAGGGAGAAATTGGAAGGTAAACGAAGATGATTGTGAGAGTGATAGGAAGATCACTTAAGAGATAAAGCAACACCAAGAGAAGTGTTATAAGGCAATTAAAAATATATTCAAAATGTGAAACAATTACAAAATCACATTCCTCATCATCAAGTGCTAAACAAGCACATGAATACGTCCAAACACTTCCATGCAACTTCGCATAATCTGGTGATGTATAATTACGAATAAAATGTAAAATAGATCAAAACATGGACTTCAGATGATCAGGTCTATAATCAGGAGATGCAGAATACCATTTGCTCCAGCATGGTGATAGCCTCTAGATTGAAAATGTGCTGCATCCTTAAATCCATACGAATAGCCCGCATTCTATCCCATAAGAAGTTATACAACCCGAGAAATCTATCATCATAAGGTTCATCCAGTAAATTCAAAAGATAGTCTATTGTTTTTTGCAAGATTGGCAGTGGACGAATCAGCTCGGCTTCCCTCTCTGCAGTCCTAGTGTACTGAGAAACATGAGACAATGTCTATCAGCAAATTCATGGAATGTTTGAATAATAACAATAATGAATATAATAAATGTATCCTACCAAGTATTGGTCAGGGAACAGATCATGTTACATACCTTTTTTACAGCGAGATATTCACTGGTAATATTCCTATCCCCATCAAGGCGCTCATATTGATCCAGGTCTCCCTTTCTTTCACGCTCAGATCTCTCAGTCTCTGCCAGTCACAAGTTTAGTGGTCAGGCTGGTGAGTGCTTTTGGCATGAACAGAAAGGTTCTTGCTTCAAAAAACTGAATTCATTAACTTTCTAAAATGACACTGCATTATTGCCTGTGTGCTTTTTTTTACAATAAGATCAAGCATGTGCCATGGATCAGAAGTTGTGTTGCTTTCATTTATACAATGTATATAGAGTAGCACTGCACCATATCTAAGTTATGATGTGACAAAACCAACATGATGACAAATTTCAAGTAGGTACCTGGACACATATCTGGACATACTCCAACTATACTAGTGGATGATGCTGTGCCTTCATAGTCTGGGAAGACATTGCCACTGGAAGAATCCACCATCATATCCATTTTGGGATCCTCGGAAAATTTTTGTTTCTCCGACAAAGACATCTGCTGACTTTTTGCTGGATCCTTTTGGTTTTTAGCAATTGGACGGCTCGGCACTGGTTGGCTTAATTCATCCTTAAAGCGAGCCAAACGCTTTGCTTTGGCATGCAATTCTCTAGCCCAACTTATGCAGCTCAGTACAACAAAGTACTCATACAATAATGTAAAATAAGAAAATCAAGAAATGGGATATTTTACCGCTCAATCTCCTCTTCAGGATCCAAGTTCTCTTGAGACACTAGACTGGGTGAAGTTTGATTGGGTATCTTGGTTCTTTTAACAGGTGGAACTTCCATTGGTGTGTTTACATCATCTTCAGCACTAATGGCTTGTATAGATGTCGGAGACTGACTTCGTCTTTGAAAACCAGGGCCTCTGAATGGAAATTCTCTCAGTAAAAGTGGAGATATAAAGCAAAAATTTATTAAAAAGTGCACTAGGTTTAGCACCAATTCATTACGTTCATATTTTGTCATATAATGAAATCACTGATTTATATACATCATGTGAAAACATATAGAGATTTTTAAGGCACATGTATGAGTCAAAGATAACCTATATTCAAAATGAAGGATGGCAAAAACACAAGATTATGAGAAAAACCTATAACTCTCACATCCAAGTGTTATCTAATGACTGTTTGGTCCAAATATGTAAACAAGACTTCACCATGCCATAGTTATGGAAGCCTTACAAATATACTTAAGAAGCTCTAGAAGTCATCATGCTAGCTATAAAATAATTTATTTACATCCTCACTTCCCATCTGGAAGGGGGATGGGGTTTTATAACGAGCTGGTGGAAGTAGGGATATACTGCTTTATTTTGAGACAAATATTAGCTCATATGGAACCTGGCTATAATAACAATAGCCTCAGCCCAGCACCCTATGGTTGTAATTATGAGTGTTAAAGCTAGACAAAGCAATGCAACACTATATACCAACCAAGAGAATACTTCAGTAACATGATAGAGAATCATCTCAGGAAACAGAAATTTTAAGGCACATCATTCACATGAAGGCATAATATTTTATGGATAATCAGAGTCCAATTACTTAATATTGCGGCAGAATATTTCATTCCCCATATTTGCTGATTGAGTAGATAGAAAGTTGATGAACTATTGATGCTATATGTTTCAAATTTCTCTAATACCTTTTGTTATTGTCTAGATTACTAGCAGGATTCTGTGCGAAATTTCCATTGGGAGATGGAATCGTTGGAGACCTTGTTCGTTTTGGTAGTTGAACATCTCCATGCTCAGGCTGAAGCTTTCTTCCAGGTTGATAAGATCCCTTTCTTGTCAAGACTCCAGACACATCTTCCCGACCCAGTGGAGTGGTAGTGTTCGTGGGGGATTTTGTTTGATCACCAAACATAACGGAAGGGGGAAATGAACTGTTTAACAAATCAAAAGCATAATTTAAAATTAAATCAGAGAATCCTGACTGAAAAAACATGAGATCCTACTCTTGCTCTTATTGCACACCTAAAGGTGTTTGTTCGGAGAATGCAGAATCAATTGATCATAAGTATTAAATTTAATCAAGGGAACAATATTCTAAGAGAACTTGTGTGGTATTTACACCACAAGCCTGGTGTCTGGAATATTTAGTAACAAAAAAATGGCGAGTATCATAAGATCATATCATGTTGAGATGAGCACAGCTGGACAGCAGATTATTCCTCCTTTGACACTCAAGACCTCTTTTTTTAAATAAAACAAAATCACCCCCAATTCATTGATCCCCAATTTAAAGCCCTAGTTCTTCTCTTGCCTTCTCAATTACAAGCCCTGATTTCTTTTGATCCGTGACAACCTGTTTTTATCCACTGCTACTTCACTTAAGTGATCTGTTTGAAATTCCCACATAGAAGCTAAAATCCAGTTCTAGGTGAGGCATGCACAGCCTCATCCTTATCTAAAATTTGGTGATTTAAATAGCCACTTAAGGGCGAGGCATGCACAATCAACAATTTGTAACATGTATATGCACAAAACAAAACTGACAAATAGATAAAATATGCCAAAAGAATAACAAATAAGCTTTAAGAGATCATTACTTTTGATTCTTTTGAATTCCTCCAAAAGGCTGAGAAGATTCCCTCCTAGAAGAGTTGCTCTCAAAATCCAGTGGCGGTAAATACATGGCCTCGGGAGCATCAAGGTCCCTATAGTCAACTAAAGATCTAGAAGAAATGCAAACTATTAGACACAATACTTGCTTGATTTGCAAAATGTGTAGTGATATCACATTCACAACCATGTTGCCTTCTGATATATAAGTTATTCATGTCTTGAAACATTTCATTCCGATGTACATGAGCAGTCTATTTCCATGTTTCATTTTTCACAAAACTGGACTTGCCAGAAATGTGCATGATACCCCCCCCCCCCCCCAAAAAAAAAAAAAAATCTCCATCATCATTATTAGTTATTACTGGTTCATAAATGTCTTTATTTAGAACTTAGAGGCTAAACAATAAAAGTAATTTCTGTGTAGATGATATCAAGGACCAAGCTTAAACAAATCCTTTAGTTTTCACCTCATAGTTATGGATTATTCTCCTTCTGTCTCATGCACTTCAAGCTAAATTATGTAGAGAACTACTTGAAAAATTATCAATTTCTATAAAATAGTCCTTGTCCCCTTCAACACCAAGTAAATGAGATGTCAACTCAGAAAAAATATTCAAGCTTTAAGAACATAAGCTGGTCAAGTTTTTTAAACTAATTCCGGTGCTGTCTAGAGTTTTCCTTTAAGCACAAAGCAATATTACTGCAGAAGGCATACCAGAAATCATTAAAAGACAGTTCATATAAATTTGTAGAGGCTCGTTGATTGCACTCTAGAGGTTGCTAAACATAGGGATGCACTGATACTATTTTACCTTTCAGCCTACTTCTGAAAACAACTCTAAATAAACTCATCTAAAAATGACATGTTAAATAATGAGAACCAAAGTTGATTGTACTTCATATATAAAAAACAGCCATTAAAATGATTAATTTTTTACTGTGAATTGAACCCTTTGTAAAAGTCATTTTCCCAGCTAACCTTTTATGACCATCAGAACGAGTTTCAGAGGAAAACACAGCGGCACTGGGAAGTATTGGGGATCGTGTTCGCTTTTGAAGTGGAACATCCGTGTGCTTGGTCTGAAACATTGGCCCAGGTAGATGAGTACCTCTTGCCGGAAAGACTGGGGAAAGTCTTCCCTGCGCTGGTGGTGTGATATTATGGCTTGATAACTTTGTGCTGTCAGCCGACATGGGAGAGAAAGAACGCCTACATAACAAACCCAAGATAGTGGACATAAATACTTAGCAGAGATAAATTTACACAACAACAGCAAGTGATAATGAAAGTTTCTTCAAGATCGAAGTAAACAGCTCCAAGAAAGGCTAAGAGCTCATTTCATTTACATTAATCTCAATACAACACTAACGGACTCCAATATGTAAATCCTTCTTGGTTGCTAACTTACTGCTGAACGTCTTGAATATGAGGACGCTGGCCACCAGCATATACAGTGTTATGAGAAACTGGACGAGACAATCGTGCTCCATAAGGATCCGAGTAACTCTTGTCACTAGAAGGAAAGGACAACCGAGAGCAAATGTCACAAGGTCTCTTGGTAAAAAAACACTTGAAATAAAATAAAATAAAAATTTCTAGAGAAGATCAAAGATACATAATTTTGTTATCAAGAAGAAAAAAATCCCAATTCAAACATAAATGTTATCAATATTAGAAACATATGCTTCCCGGATCACCATAAACACACACCTGTTACAACTTGCTTTAGTGAAGAGACATGAAAAAGGTTTCAAAAAGTGCACCCAATATGTAAGACTTATTACTTTGCCAATTAAGTATACACAAGTGGAAGACTGGATCTCAGAGCCTGAAAGAAAAACTAACTTACCTACCCATGGGACTCCTGAATGTATCTGAAATTTCATTTGGAGATTGAGTAAAAGGTGAACTAGTTCTTCTGATAGATTGGACTTCTGCAGTCTTTATAGGGCCACCGGGTCGTACATGTCTTGAGGCAACCTGCTGAAGATCATCAGCAGGAGGCCTTTGATATTGGGAAGCTGGCCTTTGATATTGGGAAAGTGGCCTTTGATATTGAGCAGCAGGATCTTTCAACGAAGATGGCTTCACATCACCCCATCTAAAAGGAGGCTCATTGCTCCTGGAGGAAAACTTAAGCCATGTAAGTACACTAGATTGTTACAACTAAACACAGTAAGCATCCACATGTGCATGGCCTTGTACCATAATCAGGAAAACCACAACATCTCCTTGTTATTGGTTTTTCTATCAATTTCTAAAACCCAATTCTGTGTAACAGTAAAGAATCTCCAGATGAACAGCATAAAGCACGATAAAGCCAATGAAGTAAATACAAATATAGAGTTGAAAAATGACAGCAACATTTCAGAAATATTACTTTTGTGTGCCCGGAAGAGTTCGAGCAGAAACAAAAGGTGGCGCAGATATGCCCTCGGAAGCATCAAGACCTATATAGTCAACCGAGGACCTGACCGAAGAACACCAACCAGTCAATGGAACATATCAAGAAAAGCTAGCCATGTATAACCTATCTAAATGCTGAAAGAAATTCCAAAACATGGCAGTATGATCATATTTTGTGCCAGCTGCATAGAATTCAGAAAACCATTTAGCATTTCTCATATGTTTAATTCTCAAACCTACTTCAAGTAATTCGTAGCACTCTGTGACAGTGTTCCCTAAATTGTGAGGACAGATAAGTGCAGCTAAATTCGTTAGATGAATTTGATTCTCAATGTAGACATATCAAGGATAAGTAATTTCATGCGAGTCAAATTGTGAACAGTGAAACACAAGAACAATTTCAGATAGATATAGAAGACAGTAAGAGGAAATCCCTTATGCACCACTGATCCAGAAATCCAGTTCCGATTAACACCCAAAATCCTAATATCACAAGTGTGAAGCTCAACGCAAGAACAATGAAAAGTGACAAAATCAAGTCTTTATCATCCAGCAACCTTTAGACCAGTTTGGCACACCAACACAGTAAACCTTAAGCAAATAACTGAATGATCCATCCCCAATTTCACCATATAATGATCGGGGAAATGGGAGAACCAAATCAAGCATCGAATACTCACACCGCCCCATGCTTAATGTTATTAAACTATTTTTAGAAAAGGATTAACAAACAAGACCAGCACCCAGAGCTACTTTCTGCAGCTCCTCGGTAGGAAAACCTTATTTGAAATACACAAAAACTTATCAGCTCTATGCTTGCGGAACCTAATCTCAGTCACTCTAAACTAATCCAATTCATCTAAATCCAGCTTACATTCCAAATGGGAAAAGAAGAAATAAAAGAACACGCAGGCACACATACATTAAAGACATACCTGGTGGGAACCGGAAGCGGCGAAGAGGGAGACGGATGGCGAGGAAAAATGCCGAAAGGGGTTTGAGCAGCAGCTTGTGCACTCGGACCTGAGTTCTTCCCGAATCCGCTAAATGCCATGATTCTTCTTCAATCCCGAATCTTTTGATTCAAAACATGTAGAATGTGTAAGGCTTAAAATCCAGCAGCAGAGTTATATAAGTACATATGGGGAGGGGAGTGAGTGTGAGTGAGTTTGGTATTATCTCAAGAAGGAGCTATGTTAGGGCTCTAAATTGGGGAAAGGGTTTTCGAGAAAGGGAAGATGGTGATGCTGATTGCCAGAGTAGTACGTCGTCGTATTAAGGTGAAGATTGTGGGAGACGAGGCGATCTCTCTTCTTTCTTCTTTTTCTTTTTTCTTTTTTTTTTTTTTGAAAGGGGGAGACGATCTCTCTTAAAATGGAACTGTTATAATTATAAATAAATTAATATTTAAGCTTATTTTATATATAGAATAAATGTATATTTAAGCTTATTTTTATATAGAATAAATGTATATAAATTTTCTTTAAAAGAAAAGCTGTTGGGTGTTTAGATATATTAACAAAAAGAATTGTATAAACCAACATTTACATTTTTTTACTTAATTTTAATTAAATGTATGAAAAAACATAAATTGGTATTTATATTATTATCAACGGGATAATCTAGTCGAATTCATAGATTTTGATATATGACTTAGCAAATCAGATACACCGATTTTTACCAAAATTCTTCCATCATTTTACTAAACAGTTGACTAATTTAACGCGCTAGAAAATTAGAAATCCATATGGATAACTAAATATTTTTAAAACAGAAGCAGATACAAATTTTTAATAAATTAAAGTAAATTAAAAAGAGCATTATTATTTTTATTCATATATAGAGTTTTAAGA
Organism: Salvia sclarea; assembly: GCA_036873715.1. Lineage (NCBI taxonomy): Eukaryota > Viridiplantae > Streptophyta > Magnoliopsida > Lamiales > Lamiaceae > Salvia > Salvia sclarea. The sequence continues at coordinate 4,907 of JAYJMF010381552.1, read as the reverse complement.
AATAGTCTCCCAACTAATCACTATCCATAAAATGAGGGAACGTGTGTCATTATTTTTTATTTAGTTTCTTTTTTAAATATAAAACAAATCACTAATTTTGAAAAAATTACAAAATTGTCATTCAAATCAAATCAATTTTAAAATTTGTATTCATAATAGTATAGATAATAATATCATCGGTTCGATATAATATAAATTGACATTGTTAACTCACAATTTGGGAAAATAGAAAGAGGCAATAATTACAAAATTAGTAAGATTAATCCTCGCAAAATGCCAATCTGAATCGGGAAACCGTCCACATTCATTTTCTCACTCATCCAATTCAAACCATAATCTCACTATAAATAACTGCTAATGCATTGCTCTCAACATTTCAAAATAAAAATATTACTACTACTAATTTGCAAGAGAAATCAGAAATCTAATGGGTTCAGTCGAGAAAGCAGAAGAGGAATGGCGAGCCGTTCTCACTCCTGAGCAGTTTCGCATTCTCCGCCAGAAGGGAACCGAGTAACTCTTTTCATCATCATCCTTTTTTTTATTTTTTTCCTTTCTCTTTTTCTGTATAAATATTCACATTCTTTTTTAGTAAATGTATTGAATCTGATTGATGTGGTGTTGGTTTGACTTCGATGAAGCATGAAACAAATAAAATTGGTTTACATTTATGCAAATCATAACAGAGCATGAAATCTAATAGCTTCCTCTTCTTTAGTTATAGACCTGCTTGTTACTTTGCTGAATTAGGAAAGTGCAAAAGCAAACCTAATTGAAAATTTCAATTAGGTGTTAAGACATGAAAGAAAAAGTATATTGAGTAGCACTATTTCCGAACCGACCGAATGCTCACCCCGATGTCCCCACTTGTGTAGGCCGAGAGGCACGGGGCACTACGACAAGTTCTACGAGGAAGGGATATACAACTGCGCTGGCTGTGGCACGCCGCTCTACAGATCAACCACCAAGTTCGACTCCGGCTGCGGTTGGCCCGCCTTCTTTGAAGGCGTGCCGGGGGCCATCACCCGTTCGGTCAGTATCCCATCTTTTCTCATAACAATATGTCTCGTTTTGTGTCTCATTTCGTGTTGTTCTGCGCTTTCAGCCCGACCCCGATGGCAGGAGGACTGAGATAACCTGCACGGCCTGCGGGGGCCACTTGGGGCATGTCTTCAAGGGAGAGGGTCACCCGGTGCCGACAGACGAGAGGCACTGCATTAACAGCGTCTCTATCAAGTTCGTGGCAGCCGGAGACCCGGCAGCCGCTTCATAGTGTGTTGTTTAATGGTGTGGAGAGTTTCTGTTTGGGTTGTAATTTCTTGATGTTCAGTTGTGAATTGGTGATGGATGTTGGTTAACATTGATATTGCAAGAGCAAGTTTTTAGGATAATGTGGTGGAAATTGGCCTTATTGGAGATTACAATTCACTGAATTATATCACAATTCACAACTATCTTCGGGTATTGGAGATTACAAGAACAAGAATTTGATGATATTATCTTATTACAGAATCGAGTCAAAAAAATCCATACATGCTTCTCAAGGTAATTATCACCAAATAGTATTCCAAATCGAACAAATAACAATACTTCTCTATTTATTATTTTATTGGAATCTGTAATCTAATAATCCAAAACAAAAAAAGAACATGTGTGAGCAGTAAATCAGTATACAGTAATCACCATATATCTCCATCATTTTTCTTAGGAGATATGCTCAGATATTATTTCTTCCATTACTGCAAGCTTTCAGGAGTTGAACTTCTGCACAAGATAAAAGAATAAAACAATAGCTAAGTAACCAAACACTTCATCAGAGTTTTGTTTAGTTAACACAGAAATATGAGGCAACTTTGCAGAAATAACTAAAAATAAGATGATGAAAATTGTTATACCTTTTTGACAAGATTTCCAGTCCCTGTTGGAATTGAGAAGACATTCCTGCAAAATCAAACTTTGATGATAAAGGATGTTTATAGGGTTTAAGCTACCAGTTCACACACACACACACACCTGTAGAGCTAAGTAGACAGAGGAGCACTCTCCAAGCTGCTTGACATTCTCATCGTCTTCGTCTGCATCGCTTTGATGCAGCTGTGGTGGTGGTCGTTGGCTAGGGCTAGAGCTCGGGCTCGGGCTAGGTTTAGCCGGTTTGTCCATGTCAGACAGTAATCCTTTCTCAAGGATGAGAGCTTCACTTCTAGCTATCCTTGGAGAAAAAGTATATCGAAAAAATTGGTACTTGCTATAGTCTATAGATATAAGATATTAGAACAAAAGATGTATGAGGAAACTCATGGATCAAATTCAACAAAAATAGAATTCAACACCAAATACTTCCTTCCTGACCCAAATTGGCCATTGAAGAAGCGCTAACTTTCTAAAATTTAATTAAATTTGACACAAAACTGCTCAACTTATCTTGACTTGCAGTATTGCACATTTACACCAAAATCTGCAGAGCATACATAATCGAATACCTTCATAAAGTTGGAAATGGAATCAACCATAAACAGAGCATAAACGCTTCAGGAACCTAATCCGTTGCAAAAGATTTCTAGCTCCAAACCACCACGGGCAACAAATCATCGGAAGTAAAACAAAAGCAAAATGCTCTAATGATCTGATTATACCGTGATCAAAATAATTGGAAAAGTAAACATAAAATTTCTGCAATCACACATTTTTTTTATGGAGGCGCGATGATCAATCCAACAAACATTTACCCCCAAAACTGTGAAAATGGCGATATCCACTGAATAACATACACCATAGTTTTATTTTTGCAGGAATTTCACTCCTCATTCGCTTTGAATTTAATAAAATGATGTGTATCTTGCTGCAGAGTTAACTAAAATTTCATGCTTGAACAGAAATGATGCAATTTATGAGCTCAGTTTAGCGCATACCTCTATACTTCTCAAAATCGAAGAAATGCCGCGGTTCTTACAGAAAATCAAATCTTTCCTGTATACTAATTGCTTGTGAAAATTGAGGGAAATGGGAAAAATAGATGATATTTGAGATTTTTGCTTTGAGAATAAGGGTTTTGGAGACTGAGTTTGAGATTTAAGAATGAATTATACGATGTCGTATGCTTGTTGCTTAGGAGTCAGGAGTTAAATAGCGCACTTTTTTTACCCTTGAAATTGAGTATTCCACGTCATTTTTTTTTACCGTAAAAAAAACATCATCAGAAAAATATTCCAAAAGGCTAAATTTTCCAATGAATTATTCGAATTTATCGACTTTTAAATCCAAATAGTATACCATGTTCTAGAATTTGACTAAAAATAAATAATAAAAATGCTTTATTGATTTCGTACTTCAAATCTCCAATCAATTTTAATTCAAACTTCATAAAAGTAATTATAAGAGTTCGTTTATGTATACAATATTTAATTTGATTTACCTAACACGATCTTGTATATAGACCGAAACAACATACACAAAATCACATAAATAAGAATTTGACTAAAAATAAATAATAAAACGTGGTTATCGATTTTGTATTTCAAATCTACAATCAATTTTAATTCAAACTTCAAAAAAGTAATTATGACTTAATTTATGCATTACAATATTTAGTTATATTTACTTAACATGATATTGTATATGGACCGAAATCAACATACAATAAGATCAAATAAATAAGTTTTGTTTTGCTGATTAAAAATAATACACTCCCGAGGTTGCTGAACTCCGACCTATTGTTTGAAGGAAAGCGTTTCATTGTCATCAATAAATACTTTCTACGTTTCATCTGAATTGGCCCACACTTTCTGTACACATATTCATAAAGTGCTTTATCAAAAATATAAATTTAGGCAGTGTTCTGTAGTTTTGTTAGGTTTCGCCTAGTTATGATAAAATTAAAGAAAATTGAGTTGATAATTGTAAACCCACTTTTTAGTTCATTGTTTAGTAGAATGTTTTAAATTAGCCGACCTTTTTAAAATTTTGTTTAGTAGGCTTGTTAATAAGTAACATGAGGAGATAAAATTACACAATTCTTCTAAACCATTAGGTCAGATTTTTTCATATCTACTCTTCTCCTCATTTCTTTCGCTCCCGCCATTGAGAAATGAAGCGCCTCCTTCTTGAGTTTTAGACCAAAAAAAAAATGCAATTTCAAATGCGAAATTCTCGAAACCATGTACGATTTTGGAGAAGAGCTTCTCACATGATAATCTTGTTGTGTTGCCGCCTCGTTGTTGCGCCGCCGCCTTCGTTTCCTCCTTATACTTTTCTTCAATTTCTTCCTAGGTTTCCTTCACTGCAGATCTGCAGCAAGAATTCCATCGAGAAAGAGGAAATTGAATGGGAATAGGGTATGAGTAGGGATGTCAAAATGGGCCCAAATCGGCCCGGCCCACCCGTACTTTTGGGCGGGTTTGAATATTATAAAGCCCGCCCATTAAAAACCGGGCTTTTTTAGCCCGGCCCGGAGGCCCGACGGGCTGCACGGGCCTGGCCTAAAAAGCCCGGCGGGTACCGGGCCAAAGCCCACCCGAAAATTACTTTTATTTTTTTAAATAAATATTATTCATGTATGCAAATGCAATGCAGTATGCTCCTTAAAAAAATACAAAATATAATAGAAAATTAGAAATAGAAAAGAAACCCTAATCTAACTTAAAACTTAAAAGATCAATCTCCATCTCAAATTCTCTCACGCCACGCCGCCGCTGCTCCGCCACACCGCCTCCGCCGCTGCTCCGCCACGCCGCCGCCGCCTGCTGCCACCGCCAACAGCCACAACCCACAGCCCACGGGTATTACAATATTACATCTTTTCGTTTTCGTTTTTCCTCTCCCTTTTCCTGTTCCTATTTATTTTCCGGTGGGTCTTTGGGGTGGGGGGCTGCCGCCTGACGGAGTGACGAGCATAAAAATGTGGAGGGAAG
>JAYJMF010380598.1:0-25977 GCA_036873715.1 Salvia sclarea | reverse complement strand
CTGTTGTGCAATATTATCTCGACGGCCAAAAAGAACAAGAAGAAAAATTCTTCGACCATCAAGATCAAACAAGAAAACAATAAAGTTCTTTATGTTCGTACCTTATTTGAATTTTGCATATACATTTATATTTTTTAAGTTGATTTTTTCCTGCAGTATGAGTTTAAATTATACTTTTTTCATAATAGAAATATCAATTCTTTATTTAAAAAAACAAACTTGTCGGTATGAGTAACAATATCTTTAAATTATAATTTATTCATTATTACAATTATTAATTCTAACATTTTTGAAAAATAAACTTGTCCAACATGCAACGCACGTACTTTCTGCTAGTTAATATCAAACAAGAGAACTGTTACCTTTATTTACAAAAAATAACTATCACTTAAAATAGCTATGATCCAAATCAGCCGAAACCGTCCGATCCAAACCCAAGCACGGTGTAGGCGCACGCCCACACAAGCGTTTGTGTATATGTTATTTAGAGTACTCCCTCCGTACCATTCTTTTTGGATGTCCCTTCCTTCTTGGTGCATTACTTTTTTTGGACATCTTTATCACAGACACAACTTTAAATAATATATATTCTTATCACCACTTTACAACTCTTTTTAATTCATGTGCCGAAAAGAAGTGCATCAAGAAGGAGGGGACGGAGGGAGTACTTTGTATCTTAATTTCTTCGTGTGTGTGAATGTTTTTCTTTCCACGTGTTATTAAAGTAATTTGAATAGATTGACGCGATCACAAACTCACAGTTCACAATATACCTTCTCAGCAAGTGAACAATAAATGGTGGAGTTTTAATCTTCGACTTTCTCACTTACAATATAGAGATCGCGCCTCTTGAGTGTCCTCGGATGAACTTTATGACATAATGTTTCTTTACAAAGAAACCAAATTCATTAATAATCAACTAGAAGAATTCTATAAAATTATCAACTAGCTTAGCTAGAACAATGTCTGCAAACCATGAAGACAAATTCTCGTAAAATAAAAGCGTGGATTCAAGATCTTTGACAAAAGTAGCAATCAAATTCACTCCTAAAAGTTTACAAGCTCTCTTCATGAATAGGTTTAGACTTAATCAAGACATTTGATGCCTTATCCAAGAATACTTGATTAGTTCGATAAGCTTAACGCGTGAAAGCAATCAAATCAAGTTAGGGAACGTTTAATTTCTAGCATAGATTACATTGATAAACCGTATAATATGATATTTGAAAGATTAAATGATCAAACAAGTTTTAATGCGTTAATTGCTTCACTAAAGTCAATGTTATGTGCACTCTCTTACGGACAATCATACTAGTAAAGCATTGGGAAAAAAACTCATGATCGTAACTTTATATACATTATGAGTTCTTAATTCAGCTGCCGATTACAGAAAAAAACTCATGCTTAAAACTCTCATCTATAGACACAGTCAAGAATTGTCCCGTAATTTGAAACACTCTCCTTCACAAATTAATGCAACACAGACACACTAAAAATACCAGCCTCTCACTGTCATATCCTGAAATGGTAAATCTGGATATTTTCGACACCAAGTTTATTGAAATTACTGAGGTTTCTGGTAGTGTGAAACTTTCCCCAGTTGTAAGCTCTGTATCTTACCGGGTTTTGTTGGCTCGTCAGCTCCTCCATAGGCGCTATCTATCACAACAGCGTGTGTCGGGTTGAAGAAGAATGGGATTGAAAACCTCTCCCTTTCAGGGCTCACCATCACTCTGTGCTCAATGCTCTCGTACTTATCATTGCTCCAAACCTGTAACAAGAAAATAGACGTGATATTAACATTTGGAATTGCATCTGTAATGAGTTTGACAATACTCTTTGGGCAAATATGCCATACAATGAGAACATAGTTTTAAGCTATTGTAGTGCCAACCGTTACACAGAAAAAAGGCAGCTCCTATCCGACCTACGCTTTTGATTTAGTTTTCCTTCTATGTTGATCCTAATATGACTCAAGTATTAACTAGCTACTAGCAGTCTTCATAAAAGCTATGTATATTGCAGGCTCACACCTAGATTGTTGGTGACCTAAAAAACTGCATTCAAACGCACCCACATTAACCAAACGAATCCTATTAAGGCTGAGAACAATCCAGGAATGTTCATCTTGCTGATAATTACAGTTGATGAGAAACAATGGAAGTAAGTTAGAATTTTCATTATGAATTTATTTGTTGGCATATATGATTCTCACGACATTGTGCAAAACGTATGATGCATAAATGAAAGAAACTTCAAATGTTTGAACTCCTGTATTTGACCCATCAAGAATCTCAATAATGTTTCATTTCTTCTAGGCATCTGTCTAGAGATTATCAAAGGACTACAACCATGGGAAGGAAAATTACAGGGTAAAAATGTAGTTATACCTGAATCACATCACCAACATTGATTATGAAAGCGCCTAGGGTGGGTTTGACTTGAACCCATTCTCCATCTGTTTTCCGCCTCACTTCAAGTCCTCCAACGTCATCCTGCGAAAGGATTGTTAATGCACTGGAATCCTTGTGAGGACCAACGCCTTAAACTAGGTGAGGTGTTGGACAACTTGGATAGTAATTGAGTTGTGTAAAATTGGTTTGCTCTTTGAGGAATCCATTCAATCGATCAGCAGGCAAGCCCAAACTCAAGGAAATCAACTCTAGCAACTTGTAAGCTAGTTTCACCATTTCTTGAGTATATTCTTCGCATGCCTCCCCGCTCAAGATAATCCGTTAAATTGACCAAATGCACTTGTAAATGAGCCAACCAAGCATGCTAATATTCAAACTTTGATAAAATCTAAGTCTTGCCTCAAGTTCATTGTTTATAGAATCAACTTAAATAAACATTACTCTTCTCAAATTTAGAGAGAAATATAATTTTAAATGACGAACTTATGTATAGAAAATGAACTAGTGTTTATTCATACTTTCTCAATGGAAAGAAACATGGCTCTATCAATGTTCAGAATTGAAGTACAGAGATATACTATCCAATATCCATTATCTAGAACACAGCCACACATATATCCAGATGCGTATATCTATGGAGATATACGGTAAATAGTATTTAACGCAATTAAACCAGTTTAGCTAGCAATAAGCAGAACTTTTAAGATACTTAAATTTAGGTGGATAAGTAGGCCATTGATTTTCGACCTCTCTCAGCTCGAAATCGTCCGGATCAATCGACGCCGGTATCAAGGTCGGGATCTCCGTCGTGAAATCAAAGACTTGTTTCCAATCCCTAACATTCTTCGTATGCTCGGTGTCGTAGAATCCCATAGGATCCGCTTCATCTCGTAGCCGGGTATTGATGCTATGACGTGAAATCCAACTTCTCCTCCGCAGGCTGCGAGAAGAAAAGCCTCGCCGCTCGCTCAATCTCCTCCCGAGTGCTCGATGGAATGCCGTGGTTAGTGACTTGAAAGAAGCCCCATTCCTCGCACGCGCGGCCTATCTCCGCCGCGAGGGCAGCGATTGCATCGAGGTGGTTGGAATTTATGGCGGAGAGGTCGATCACGGGGACGAGTTCGGCTTTGAGCGTAGCTGATCTGCGGCGGTGCTCGATTGAGTTGATGAAGGGTTCATCCATTTGTGCCATGGATGGAGAGAGAAAGCCGCGAAGTTTTCATGTAGAGAGAGTTTGGTGATGCAATTCAGTTGTGAAGAAACTTGGACGGTATTTTGACTCTGGTCATCATGTCCGTCAAAAAATAAAGATTAAAATAAATATTGAATAAGGTGCATGCGCTGTGGAACGGCTGCGGGTTTATATATTTCGCTTTTATGATCGAGGCGAGGCAGTTCGTTGATTTAACGATAATTATTAGATAATTAACCAAGAAGATATGAAGTATTGTTTTTTCACGATCTATATTAAATAAATTGAACAAACAATATGATGTATGTTGAATTATCCTAAAAATGCCACTGGTATAACACATCTATCTATCTATAAAACCAAAAACAAAATGTTTAAACATGTAGGTACTAATATCTCTATATATACCAATAACATGAACTGCACCCCAGTTTGAAATTCCTAAAACTAAAAAATATCCTATTTGAGCATTTGGGCCGTTCTATTACATAGAAATTCATTATATATTGAGATACTATCGTCGATAGATACATGTTATATGTAATTATTCACCCCAGAATATCACTCCTTAGTAGCCTGGAATAAGTGGTGGCGGCGGAGATTGGTAGCTGGCACCAATTATTCCCGGGATTTTGGAAGGAGGGAAATTGACGGGAGGTGGCGCTTGAACTGGTTCCGGTGGTGGAGATGAGACAGGTTTTGGTGGCGGAGAGGAAGCGGGAGGTGGAGATAACACCGGCGGTGGTGGAGAGTGGACTGGAGGAGGCGGAGAGTGGACCGGAGGTGGTGGAGAGTGGACAGGTGGCGGCGGCGAATGGACAGGAGGAGGTGGAGAGTGGACTGGTGGCGGCGGCGAGTGGACCGGAGGTGGTGGAGAGTGGACTGGTGGCGGAGGCGAGTGGACAGGAGGTGGCGGAGAGTGGACTGGTGGCGGAGGTGAGCTTACAGGTTTTGGTGGTGGCGAGGCAACAGGTTTAGGAGATTCGGGCTTGGGTGCCGGTGGAGTTGGTGTGGATTCAGGCTTGGGCGGTTTTTGAGGAGCCGGAGCTTCTGGTTCTGGCTTCGGCTTAGGAGATTCGGGCTTGGGTGCTGGCGGAGTTGGTGTTGGTTCGGGTTTAGATGGTTTTTGAGGAGCCGGAGCTGGTTCTGGCTTCGGTTTTGGAGATTCGGGCTTGGGTGCTGGTGGAGTTGGTTCTGGTTCGGGCTTGGATGGTTTTTTAGGAGCCGGAGCTTCTGGTTCTGGCTTTGGTTTATGAGATTCGGGTTTGGGTGTTGGTGGAGTTGGTGTTGGTTCGGGCTTGGATGGTTTTTTAGGAGCAGGAGCTTCTGGTTCCGGCTTCGGTTTAGGAGATTCGGGTTTGGGTGATGGTGGAGTTGGTGTTGGTTCGGGTTTGGATGGTTTTTGAGGAGCCGGAGCTTCCGGCTTCGGTTTAGGAGATTCGGGTTTAGGTGCTGGCGGAGTTGGTGTTGGTTCGGGCTTAGATGGTTTTTGAGGAGCCGGGGCTGGTTCTGGCTTCGGTTTAGGAGATTCGGCCTTGGGTGCTGGAGGAGTTGGTTTTTGTTCGGGCTTGGATGGTTTTTGAGGAGCGGGAGCTGGTTCCGGTTTCGGTTTAGAAGATTCAGGCTTGGGTGCTAGTGGAGTTGGAGTTGGTTCGGGCTTGGATGGTTTCGGAGGAGCTGGAGTTGGTTCTGGCTTGGGTTTAGGTGATTCAGGCTTGGGTGCTGGCGGAGTTGGTGTTGGTTCTGGCTTGGATGGTTTTTGAGGAGCAGGTACTTCTGGTTCTGACTTTGGTTTAGGAGATTCGGGTTTGGGTGCTGGTGGAGTTGGTGCTGATTCAGGCTTGGATGGTTTAGGAGGAGCTGGAGTTGGTTCTGGCTTCGGTTTAGGAGATTCAGGCTTGGGTGCCGGCGAAGTTGGTGTTGGTTCGGGCTTGGATGGTTTTTGAGGAGCGGGTGCTTCTGGTTCCGGCTTTGGTTTAGGAGATTCGGGCTTAGGTGTAGGTGGAGTTGGTGTCTGTTCGGGCTTGGATGGTTTTTGAGGAGCTGGAGCTTCTGGTTCGGACTTCGGCTTAGGAGATTCGGGTTTTGGTGTAGGCGGAGTTGGTGTCGGTTCGGGCTTAGATGGTTTTTTAGGGGCCGGAGCTTCTGGTGTTGGCGGAGTTGGCATTGGTTCGGGCTTGGGAGGTTTCTGAGGAGCCGGAGCTACTGGCTCTGGCTTCGGCTTAGGAGATTCAGGTTTGGGTGCTGGTGGAGTTGGTGTTGGTTCGGGCTTGGATGGTTTTTTAGGAGCCGGAGCTTCTGGTGTTGGCTTCGGTTTGGGAGCTTCGGGCTTCGGTGCAGGCGGAGTTGGCGATGGTTCGGGCTTGGGAGGTTTCTGTGGAACCGGAGCTACTGGTTCTGGCTTCGGCTTTGGAGATTCGGGCTTTGGTGTTGACGGTGTTGGTTCGGGCTTGGGGGGTTTCTGAGGAGCCGGAGTTACTGGTTCTGGTTTCGGCTTAGGAGATTCGGGCTTGGGTACTGGCGGGGTTGGTGTTGGTTCCGGCTTGGGAGGTTTCTGAGGAGCCGGAGCTACTGGTTCTGGTTTCGGCTTAGGAGATTCGGGCTTGGGTGCTGGGGGAGTTGGCGTTGCTTCGGGTTTGGGAGGTTTCTGAGGAGCTGGAGCTACTGGTTCCGGCTTCGGCTTAGGTGATTCAGGTTTGGGTGCTGGCGGAGTTGGTGTTGGTTCAGGTTTGGATGGTTTTTGAGGAGCTGGAGCTTCTGGTGATGGCTTGGGTTTAGGAGACTCAGGCTTAGATGCTGGTGGAATTGGTGTTGGTTGGGGTTTGTGAGGAGCTGGAGCTACTGGTTCTGGCTTCGGCTTAGGAGATTCGGGCTTGGGTGTTGGCGGAGTTGGTGCTGGTTCGGGCTTGTGAGGTTTCTGAGGAGCCGGAGCTTCTGGTGTTGGCTTCGGTTTGGGAGATTCAGGCTTAGGTGTTGGCGGAGTTGGTTTTGGTTCGGGCTTGGGAGGTTTTTGAGGAGCCGGAGTTTTTGGTTCTTGGTTAGGTGCTGGTGGAGTCGGTGATGATTTGGGGGTGGTTGGTCCATGAACCGGAGCTGACGGTTTGCGTGGTGGCAGTGGCATTGTCGAGGGCGGTTCCAACTTAGGTGAATTGCCCGTAGTGGGGGGCCGGCAGCCAGCTTTGCAGTCGACCTTCTTGCTCAATGCTATGCGGCACTCCTTCTCCGTCCTTTGGTTGGGCTCTCGGGGTAAGCAATTCTTCCGGTTGTCGACAGTCACCACCGGCAGCGCGTTGGGGTGGCACTCGGGATCTGCAGCGTCAAAGAAGTTGTTCGAGTAGGTGAAGTTCTTGAGATTAGGCAACGTGCAAACTGTCTCCGGGAGCTTGCTCCTAAATTTGTTGTACGCAATGTTGAGCACCTCCATTTTTTGCATATACTCCATACCCTGCGGCAGGTCGCCCATGAACTTGTTGTACGAGACGTCGAAAACGGTCGTGGTGTTGAGCATGGTGATCTCCTCCGGCAGGCACCCCGAGAGCTCGTTGTTGGACACGATGAACTGCTCCAACTTTCCGGCCATCTTGCCAATGGAGGCGGGGATGCACCCGTGGAGTTGGTTGTTCGCCAACACGATGACGGAGGCGGTGGAGTTCCCCAGGTTGTCCGGGATGGTGCAGTGGAACCCGTTGTCGTTCAGGAAGATCCCGTCGAGGGGCTTGTCGAAGAGCGCTGGGGGCAGGTCGCCCTCGAATTCGTTGAACCGGATGTCGATGTACTTGAGCGTGGGCAGGCCGAGGAGCACCATGGGGAAGGTCCCCACGAAGCGGTTGTTGCTGCCGTCGAACTCGTAGAGGAGCTTGAGGTGCCTGATCCCCACCGGGATGATCCCGCAGAACCTGTTGGTGTTGAGATGGATGAGACTTACGTCAGCCAGGCCCCCGATCTCCTCGGGGAGTTGGCCCGCGATGTCTCCGTGGTTGAGGTCGATGCCAGCCACCACGTCGATGCTGGGGTCGTCCAACGCCCTGGCGCAGAAGACGCCTGTGTAGCTGCACACGTCGGGGCCCTCCCAATTGCTTGTCCACCCATGTGGGTCCGAGTATATGACTTCTTTCCAAGCCTGGAGGGCTATGTAGGCCCGCTCTAGCCTCGGGTTCGCTATCTTCACGGTTAGCTTGTGATGTTTCCCGGGTTTGCATATCTCCGGGAGTGACTCTTCGTCATTCTTGAGTTCGGTTGGCTCGTCGTGACTCTCGGGTTTGGGTGTCGTCGAGCTTGACTCGTGGTGATGCCCGGGTTCGGGTGCAAAAGCCATTGGCTCGTCTTGATTCTCTGCGGTTGGCTCCTGGTGATTCTGGAGTTCGGGTGGAAGAGCCATTGGCTCGTCTTGATAATCCGTGGTTGGCTCTTCGAGATTCTCGGGTTCGGGGCCAAGAGCCATTGCCTCGTCAAGACTCTCGGGTTCTGGCTCGGAGACGTGGTCATGTTGAAGGCCGCCATCAAGTCCGAAGCCAGCCTGGAATGAAACATGAGAGAAGGAAGGGGAGGTGAGGAGAGAGAAGAGAAGAAGCAGGAGAGCGCAGCCCAAGGTTTTTATTTCCATGATGAGAGCTCCTCGGCGTAAAAGCCATTGTAGGTTACAGCAGAGTGTTGTCTTCAATAAATATGAGCTACTTTCTCAAGCATTCGCTTCCATTCGACTAAACAGCACCATCCATTTCTGGAGGTCAATGTTACTTCTCACACTCAAATATAGGAGATCAACCTTGCATTTCGCGTCTCCGCTTACCATGCTAACTACTAAATACGGAAATCATCACTCGTTGCTTCTTATCTATTACACTACTTATTTTTATTGGTTATTTAGTTTCATTTTCTACACCTATAATGAGATTGATTAATTATGTGATGCCACAAAAAATACAGAAAAAAAGGTCTCCAACTTGTGTAATGATTTTAATTTTCCTTTTTTTTAATCGTCATTGGCATTATAAAAACAACTACTCGTATTACGTTTAAGTGAAAAATATGTTTGTACTTCTATTCTTATCAATATCTATTATCTGACGTCAATTAATTGAGTTGGGCTGGAAAAGCACTATCCAAAATATATGATGAAGGATTGGACCATTAAACTATATATGTAGGCCCTTTATGATTATCAGAATTTTACCTAAGTTTTATGATCGATGCTCAAACTCAGTTATTTGTAACATTTTTTTTGCATTCATAATGAAGTTCTCTCATTTCGTCGTAGTAGTGGTGTCTGCGGTCTTGAATTTTATAAGTAAAATACGTGCGTATTTTACAACAAGCTAAGGATAAGCTCGTATCATTTTGAACATATCACTTTACATCTTGTTTAAAGCAGATAAATTTTGTTTTTGTTTTGTTTGAAATAATGTCAAATAAAAAATTAGACTTATTAAATGCTACTATAAACTAGTATTGTATAATATATTTCTATTATACATATCATAGATTGCAAACCACACTAGATTTGCATGACAAAAAGACCCAATTCTATTATTATTATGGTATAAACATATATAAATAGTTCAAAGATGAGCGTGGAGTTGAAAATAAATAAGTACGAGCTGCAATATTTTTTAGATATAAATAAAAACAAAATTAGCTTGCAAACTATTTATCTAGATGCCATATATGAAGTACGGACTGTATGAATAGATTACAAGGCGCCAATGTAAGAAACTTCGAAAATTAACTTAGTTATATTTCAATAAAAAATTAGTGATATTACTCGAACAATTATACTAAAAGTTAGTATTACTGGATATAACTGGTTGAGAAAATCGTATACTATTTTCTAACATAACAACAGAGAAATGCCTATACGACACTTGAATGAAATAGGAACCAATATAACGGAAGTCGTGGCGCCTTCCTTTCCCTCGTCTTTTTCTCTCTCTTCCTCACAAATAGCACGAAAATGGAGTAAATCTAATGAAAGGAAAAGAAAGGAGAGGAAATGACTGAAATTCTATCCTAAAAACGATCGGGAAAATTATGAATCCTCTTTTTCTCTTCAGGATTATCTTCATTTATAAGTGCGCGAGCGAATTTGTTGATTTATGTTTTACATTCTCATCGCCGGATTAATTTGACGTTCAAACGGTGCGATTACGTTTCTCGATCCATGCGGTTTGAGCCATTGTGCATAACATTGTGTTATAGGAAAGAAGAAGAAGAAAAGAAAAAAACATCATATTTCGTAAATCATGAAGTCGTTGGCGGATGGGATACAAGATCTAATCCGGGAAGCGAAGCTCCGGACGGTGTGGTGGATGCTGTGTATTTTCGCGGTGACTTATATCTTAACGCGTAAGCATGTTTATCTTCTCATCAGAAATCATATACTGCAGTTTTTTCTTTCACTTTTTTAATTTAAATTGATAGTAGTGTCGTAGCGTGTATGGCGGCGTTTGATTAATTAATGCGATGTTCTAAGCTTTAAATTGGACCGCAAACCTGATTTGAGAAGATTTGCCGGTTCCGCTGATATTTTTGTTTTAGTTTCTGACATTATTGCTTTAGGTAAGCCTGAAACTTGCGTTTGATTCATGCTGGTGATATTTGTGGAAATTTTCTGTTTCGAATTGAAAATATTTGAACGACCATTTGAGAGAGAACTATTCTGCCGGTTTATCACGATGCATGTCAAATACTCATTCGAGTTTTGCTGGTTAATGCTTTTGACGTGTATAATTCAAGTTTTCCGTTGGTTATTTTAATTTGGCTGTGTTATTTGGATCAAAAAAATTCATTCATTTTTGTCGTTTTGAACCTCTTTTGTATTGCGTTCCAGATCTTCAACTGAAGTATGCGACTATTATTCTGCAATGCTATTATTTATGGTTATAAATCTAAATGCAGATACTAGTAAATCCATGTTAATGAATGTTCCAATTGCTGTACTCCTGGTTGCTGGACTGAGGTTACTGTTTAATGAGGTGGACTTCCAGTGGAAGGTTCGAAATATCCGAGCAACATCTTACTTGTCACACTTAGAAAAGAAGCAGCTATCTGTGAGTGATTCTCGACTATCTACCAAGCCACCTGAGCCACAAGAATGGAAGAGAAAAATAGACTCCCCTGTTGTAGAAGCTGCTATAGAGGATTTTGTAAACAAGGCTCTGCATGAATTTGTCATAGATTTGTGGTATTCCGAGATTACACCTGACAAGGAGGCGCCAGAGCTCATACGTGCTTTAATCATGGAAGTTTTTGGCGATGTATCTCAAAGACTCAAAGAAGTGAACCTTGTTGAGCTGCTAACAAGGTACTATACTCCGTGGTATATGTTGTGCATTAATGGAATTGGGCCAAAATGAGTGTCAAGACAGTTGATTCCATTAAAGATTGAACTTAGTCTTACTTTTTCAGGGATATAGTAGACCTAATTGGGGATCATATTGATCTCTTCAGAAGAAACCAGACTGTTATTGGAAGGGATGTCATGGGCACATTGTCTTCTGAGGAACGAGATGAAAAGTTGAAACGCCATCTCATGGCCTCCAAGGAGCTTCACCCTGCTTTGATATCTCCAGAGTGTGAGTACAAGGTGTAGAAGTGTTCTCATTTGAAAGGCGTCTTTTGCCCAATTTCACTTTTGTCTTTATTATGGTTAGTTATTTTGACATCTGGTACTTGTTAAAGATAGGTAATTCAGCAGCTCATGGGAGGGCTATTAGCTGTTGTGTTGAGACCAAGCGAAGCTCGATGCCCTTTAGTTCGATGCATTGCTCGTGAACTATTAACTTGCTTGATCATACAACCTCTTGTGAATTTCGCCAATCCAGTGTGAGTTGCTATTCTTCTATCTCCTTTATCTGTTTGTCTAAAGATCAGCATCATCATATTCTTTTTTCAGAATTTCATAAGCTCTACCAATAAATTTTTCATAGATCACCCTGAACATACATGCATTAGATTTAATAAAGTCGATGATTAAACCAAGTCTCATCTTTGATCTTTCTCCATCATTCCCATGATAACATTTCACTGACGCCAAAAGTGCATCTATCAGTGTTAAGAATCTGCCACTCACATGTTTGAACGATTTACACCTCTTTTATTTACCTTAGTCTTGGTACAGAAATAGCTTCCTCCAACCCATATGGTTTCTACAACTGTCATTGATCTTAGCATATGAACACTTGGAAAATCCAAAGGTTAGTTTGGACAGCTTCGGTAAAAGCTTCAAGACGGTTTTGCTTGTGAAAAACCACAAACAAAGTTTCAATACCATTTATTTTCTTATAACATTCTCTGTAGCTTTGTATGTGTGTTCCTATCCGATGAAACAGTAATAAGCCTGAACATGAACTTTGACTTTGAGTCCTTACAGACCACAATTTGGTGGTTTTTTGCATCTTTCAGGACTGTTGGTAATATAACTTAGTATGAATTTTTTCTTCTTAAATTCCGATCTGTGTGCATATTAACATTTCTAATTCTAAGCATTTAAATGAATCAAAGCAATGTTATTAGTTGAGCTGAAAATCAAAGCTGATAATATTCTTTTACTTAACAATATGGACCACATACACAAATTTCTATGATCCCATCTTGCATTCTTGTTTAGTTAGTATATAGCTTATCTGGAACTCTAAAATGTTACTATGTTATTACGGTGTTGGAGGATTTGTATCTGCATCTTGAAATCTCAGGTTCAATGTTCAGTTTAGGCTTTTTGAATTTTCTAGCTTGCAAAATTTTCCATCTTCTTTGTTTGCAAACCAAATATTTATGTATTTGTGAAAGCTATTCAGGATCTTACCTATCTTGTCTTTTCTCCAGTTATATCAATGAGGTGATTGAATATATAATTGCACTCTGCACCGAGTGGGTCAAGAATCTTGCCAATGCTCGATCAACTAAAAAGGCAGGTCACAACTCTGGTCAAGCAGTGCCTGGAGAACATAGTTCCAGCAACCAAGGAACTGGAATGCCTCCATCTCAGTCCAATGATAACAAGGAGCTAGAGTTGGGTGCCTCTGGAAATCCCCAATCTACAACAGCGCAGGATGAGCATATTCATCAAAAGTCTGCTGAGTGGGCGAAAGTGTTTGAGGCTGCAACTCAGAGAAGAACAGAGGTTCTTGAGCCTGAAAATCTTGAAAACATGTGGACTATAGGAAGAAACTATAGAAAGGACTTCCAAAAGAAGGCTGCATCAGAACTTCAAGCTCCTGAACTTACAAGTTCAGCTGGCGTCATATTTCCTATAAAAGAGTCAGTGCCAGGTCACAACGACAGTCATCCGAGTGATCTCAGTTTTGATGTCTCAAGCAGGTCACAGGATCTAGAGAACAATGTCTTTCAAGGGAGAGGCTCTAAAAATAATGAGCTGGAGAATAATGTTAGTGTTCTTAACCATGAAAATGGTAGAAAGTTTAAAAGATCAAACAGCATCGCTCATTTGGAAGTTCGACCAAACTTGCAACCTATAATTACTAGTAAGAACTGTACATACATTACTGCTGGATCCTGAAATGCGGATGTCAATAAACTTACATTCGTTCCTAAATCCTACAATACAGATGTTAAAGATCTTACTCCAGACGGCCAGAGGGGTTCAGCTAAGGCATCACACAATGAAGTTCTGTATGTTCCAAAGCTCAGATGTAGGGTAAGACCTTGAATTTTCCTTTTCTGACTTTTGGAATTTCGGGCTTAAACCTTTTTTTTGGGTGCTCTGGCCGTTTATTTGAACCCTAAATCTCACCTTTTGGATGAGGAGGGCGTATCACTAGGATGCCCCCCAACAGGCCAGATTTAACCTTTAACTATGCATGCAAAATCTTGCTTTTTGTTGGTCCCTTTGGCACGGAAGCAATAGGGAGAAATGCTTATAAGAGGTGCGGAATAATGTTAAGTTTGGAAGCCTCTTGGTCTGCTTTATATCATAAATAGTTTAAATCTTTAACGTGTCTCTGGTTAGAGATTGGAGTTGCATTGTGGTTAAAATGTCCTCAATTAAGGGATGACTCATCCCTTTGTCCATTTCCTTTTTTTTTCAAATAAAAGTTTTTGCATCTTATCAACTAAAAGGGAAAAAGTTGCACCTAATAACCAAGATCAGTAGCTTAAATTCCCAGGCTTCTTTCGATCACTCAACTTAATTATTTTCTCCTCGTCTATGCTAATAAATGACAATACTTTTCATGGAATAGTAGTTTACTTTATTAACCATTACCTATCCTTAAATGATTTACTGTGAAATGATATCTTAGAAAGGTCTTTAGGGCATGAATTGCATTAATTGGCTCAATTGGATGAACAGAATAGTTACTGGCTATGATTTCTGTAATTGAGTATTCAGTTAAGATGAACGAGTATATGAGAATTTGCTATCACCATTTTCGGTGCTGTCTGACTATATTCTTAGCTTGAACAGATTTGATGTTCTAGATTTTCTGCAGGTTATTGGAGCATACTTCGAGAAACTTGGATCAAATTCTTTTGCAGTTTACTCGATTGCTGTGACAGGTGCTGACAATATCACTTGGTTTGTGAAAAGAAGGTATGAGATTTGAAAGAGAAGTTAGCATAAAAGAATTCTACTTTGTTATATACTTTTCATGTTGTTTCTTATACATCTGTTCTGTTTTGTTTGGGTTTCTCCAACATGTGAGAATAAAGTTCCACGTGTTGATATTTTTATTCTGGTATTTTGTCTACAGATATCGAAATTTTGAGAGATTGCATAGACATCTTAGGGACATTCCTAATTATACATTGCAATTGCCTCCAAAAAGGATATTCTCTTCTAGCACAGAAGATTCGTTTGTTCACCAGCGTTGTATCCAGCTTGACAAGTATCTCCAAGTATGGTTATGCCCACTCTCAAGATTGTTTATGCATGTTCTTGTGTAGTCTTGTTTAGCTGTCTTGATTCTTGAAATGTTTTCTTTATCAGGATCTCTTGTTGATTCCCAATGTTTCAGAGCAACATGAAGTATGGGATTTTCTGAGTGCCTCATCTAAGGTTTGCATTTGTATAGCTGTTGAAATCATATAGTACCTCTGGTTCTGTATTAATTTTTTTCTTTTACAATCAATGAAGAATTACTCATTTGGGAAATCGTCTTCGGTGATAACAACTCTGGCAGGTACATGGCTTCTCTTGTTAAATGCCTTCCTTTTATTTGCATTGAGCAGGCTGATTTTCTTTTTGGATTTTTCAAATATGTAATGTTGAGGGAAAGATTTTACCTGGATATACATGCGCCACTTTCATCTGTTGCTGACTGTATGGTATGGTGATATTGATGTTCGCATAACTACTCTACAGATCCTACGTTAATTTACTCATTATATAGTGTGATCACAAGCCTTTATTAAGTTCACTGGAGCAAATCATGATAAACAAGTCTCAGGTTCCATACCTTCATTGTCCGCAGGTTGTGTTCTTCTCATTTGGCAAGGTCTTGGAAAGTTTACTTGTACTACAGTTTCAGAAAGGTTGAGACTAAAATAAATAAATGCGTAGATGTTTTGACTTATCATACATTTATAGTCTTTTAATTCAAAACGCCTACCACGTTTCCATGTTTAACATTTATCATGCTTTTATCTTGGTTAATTGCAGAGTTTAAAAGTTTCTTACATGTTAGATGGTGAGTGAATTTGCTTTCAAAGTACAAAGTTGAACATCATAATACATCTGAGCTTTCCCCCGATTAACATTAATATGCGGAAGTTTTCCTGAGGAATGATATCTCAGTTCACAAATTTAGTTAGTCTCTTACTTATGCAAAGAGTTGCTCTTTTTCTTGTGATAACTTCAGTATTTCATGAACTTTCCCTTCACGAACAGTTAATGTGGATGGTGCTATGGATGATATTGCACGCCAGTTCAAAGGGGTTTCTGATGGCCTAATGAGGATAGTGGCTAGGTCACCGTCCGCTACTTCTGAACCACCATCTGCATTTGCAACCAATAAAGTGGCCTGGCACGCTGATGATGTGAATAAGTTGTCTATGAAATTAACTACAGATTCACATAACAGTTTTTCTGATAATGAGGAAGGTGATAAAGATATAATGCATGGACAACATGAACCAGAAAACTCATCCCACGTGAATGGAGGGCAGTTCGACAATGACTTGAAAGATGATCCCACAGGGGTGCCTCCAGAGGTAATTTGGGTTGCTCACCTGTGTTTGTTGGCCCAAAAGGAGCTATGTTTCCTATTCCTTAACTGTACACACACATCAATTAGGTGTTTTCTGTAACTGCAGCATACCATTGAATATGCTAAATCCAGTTTATGTGTTTTTCCTTGCAGTGGACACCACCAAATTTAAGTGTTCCAGTTCTGAATTTAGTTGACAATGTCTTCCAGCTCAAAAGAAGAGGCTGGCTAAGGTGATGGTGTCATTTTCAATCTTTCACAACTCTTTTTTGGTGATACAGTTCGATTGTGAAATCACGTTTTCATGAACATCTTCTATCATCTATAGTTTGCAGAATTTTGCATGATGAAAACGAAAACTTTTGGGTTGTGCACTTTTCCGAGTCCTTATTTTCTTGTCAGTGACCGGAATGCTTTCTCACTTTTCCAGACGTATTCCATTCTTCAAGTTTCTTTTGTACTTGTGACAAAATTGCGAGTGTGTGTGTGTGAATTAATGATCCGAGGTTGGGGGTTTCAATAGAAATGATTGTTGTCCTTGATTTTTTTTTGAAAGGCATTTTCCATGTTTGAAGTTCAGCCAAGAAACATACCAGATAGAATGAGGGTTAATCTGAAGTGACTGTTGAGTAGGACGAACAGGTACCTCACTCCTGCAGACTATTAATTGCAGACTTCATTTTCTTCCATTGCAGGAGGCAGGTGTTTTGGATATCAAAACAAATATTGCAGTTAATCATGGAGGATGCTATTGATGACTGGCTTTTGAGGCATATCCAGTGGCTCCGTAAAGAGGAGGTTATCGCACAAGGGATTCGATATCTCCAGGATGTAAGTAAATATGATGAAATCGATCTAAAACTTTCATGCATGGCCATTTGGAGTTGGATTTGGGTGATTACTAATCTATTGATCGGAATATACTCTTGTCATCAGCTTCTCTGGCCTGGTGGAAAATTCTTTCTGGCACTGCGCATTCAAGCAAAACTTAATAATGACAGCAAGGGATCACAAACTGCAACCCACCATGGTGGGAGGAACGTTGCTCAACCTCCATCTTTTGAGCAACAGCTTGAGGCGGCTCGCAGAGCTAGTGATGTGAAAAAAATCATCTTCGGTGAGTAGTTAACCTATCCCCATGTATATGCATATGTTTTCCACATTATCAAGCATGATTCATTGACATTTTACCTCATTGACATTAGATGGTGCTCCAGCTGCGTTGGTCAGCTTGATTGGGCGTAAGCAGTACAAACGTTGTGCTAGAGACATATACTATTTCATTCAGGTACTGACTTGTAATACCAAGAAATAAATTTCCAAAATTATATATAATTTTTTCGTGTCAATTGCAGTCTACAATTTGTTTGAAGCAACTTGGGTATGCAATCCTGGAGCTTGTGCTGATAACAATATTTCCAGAACTGCGTGAGCTGGTGAGGGATATCCATGAAAAGATGCATATGCAGCACCAGCAGTAATGAATTTTGTTATATGTCAAGGATTGGTGTAGTATTTACTGCTAAGTTTTCTTACACAAAATGTAGTTCAATATTTTTAGGTGCTTCTTTCCCCTTCTAATTCTTGCTGTTCCTAGTACTTCACTTTTAAGAAATTTTAGATTACTTTTTTTTTCCTTATTGGAATTTCAACAAGTGACTTGTTGGGGAAGTTTCATTCTTTGCAATGGACATAGTTACAAATGTAATGGGGTCGAAGTCAAGCTCAAACTTGATTCGTTTACAATCGAGCTCAAACTTGAGTTCTATTTACTGAATAAGATACAGTGAGTTTTGATTTCAGCATCAGCGGGGTTGTCTCCGAAACTTGACTAAGGCGCCTGAATGGTGTTTACTGGCAAAGTGCAATACTACAAGCCTACCAAGATATGCCATTTCTTATTTTTCAATTTCAAGACAAGAAAAAGTATTCTAAAAATATAGCATCAGTGGAAATCTATAAATTGTTAGTGCGTGGTGCATGTGTTTCCATAACACGCACGAATCAAATCAAATCAATTATCATTACCCAATCACGTACAAGTAGATTGGTGGAGGGCTTAACCCCTACCAATATTTTAAATTTTTTAGTTTTTCCATTGTCAAATATGATAAAATTATCGGAATTTATCTCTAGCCCCTACTAAATCGACACAGTGAAAGACCAAAATATGAAGGTTGGAGGATAAGGAGGGGCTGAAATTATAAAAAAAGATAAAAGAAATTGAAAATTATACTAGTATTATTAGTTTAAACTATGACTCAAAATTTATGAACGTAGTTAACTTATACTATTATTAACTAAGAAAAGTCTTTTTTGCTTATCTAGCTATAAGTTGATTTTTTTCCCCAAAATATTAGTAATAGTTCTTCATGTTTCCTAAATGAACATATCGTTAAATCGGTGATTTTTTTTTTAATAGAAACAATGAAGCCCTTACGAACATTATTTTCTGCGTCTGCCACTACGTGTGTGTGTGTGAGAGAGAGAGAGAGAGAGACCCAATCAATGGAAACATATACAACAGCTAAGCCAACTGCAATTTCACTTGAGCATAACTTCATAGTCTGAATCCGATATTTTGGAAATTAATTTATTTTAGAATACATGATATATATATACCTCATTCTCCTTAGTTACTATCTTGGTTAAGTTATTCCGAGTGAGTCATGATGAACAATGGCGTTACAGCACAGAACCAAAACGCCCTTGCTAGAAATTGCACCAGTATTTAACTAAACATAAACTCACAGTTGGATTTGCTTTAATCCAACAGTTGCACGAGAATCATGTGCACCTGGACTCGAAAGCTCCTCATAATCAAGCGACTGCCTCCTTCGGGTAACCTTTCTGCCAAAAGCTACGCAACTAGCTGCCACAAACACCAGAATCGAAGACAGAATCCAGCAGAACTGCAAGTTGGCCAACGCCTTTGCCCTCGACTCAGCCTCCTTCGTCTCACACGCAACTGCTCCGTGCATCATGCTGTTGCTCGGACTCATTGGTTGTGTTGCACATCCTCGCGCCACGAAATCAGGAAGCCATAGCATGAACCCCATGTTTATGAACCAGCATCCTTGGAAGACGACTGATATTGAAAGAATTAGCGCTGCAGGAAAGCTGGATGGGGAAGCGGTTGCATATAGAGCTGCCAGAAACGAAACACAAACTATGAGCTGCATCAGCCAGTGGTAATGGCCTTCGAGTCCAACGTGATCAGTGGAATGGTAATGAATTAAAAAAAGCTCCTGCCCAAAAATTGAGGCAAGAAGGACACAGGAGATCCCTAACATAGTGTCAGATAAATGACTCAACTCCGTGAAAAGAGTGAAACTTGTAAATATGACTAGCACGAAGAACATGGTTGCATGCTCAACATTGTCAAGCTTGAAGAAGAAGTGAAGGTGTTGAAAGTCTACTATCTGGATCAAAATCGAAAATAAGGAAAATAACAGGATAAGTACGAGTTCTAGGTGCTCTAGCATCCGAAGCTGACATCTCAGTGGGTACCAAAACCTTAACATGAACTTTCCAGAGCCTTTCAGAAAGTAACCCCGTAGGATGTTTGTAATATGCCATAGACCAAGAGAAGCAAGAGCCAACCCAGGCACTAGATGCCCTAGAAAAGTTCCCATTGGTGTTTCTTGCTTAAATTTTCTACAAGGATAGTATTCATGATACTCTGGTTGCAACTTAAATACTAAACACGTGAGGAAGATGATAAAGTTAGATGATATCTTTTCATTTGTTGGTGGATGGTGCATGTGTTTCCACAACAAAATATTTGATAATTCACAAACGTGTGTCTTATTACTGACTATGCATGCATCGTCTACCTTTTTTTTAAAAAAAGAAGAGAAAACAAACACAAATACCCCCTAGTAACCTGCAGGAGCCAGTGGTACTGACATGGAGAGAGAGAGAGAGAGAGAGAGAGAGAGAGAGAGAGAATCCAATCGCCTATTGGACCCCTACTCGATTGAGTTTTACGCTAGATTGAAGTAAGGGAAACAAAAGATGGAAAGGAGGAGTCAGCTAGAAAATGGACCGCCCATTAATAGAAAAAGGCAGGTATATGGCCACATCTGGTTGGATTTCAAACCACCTTTTAAAGATGATGAATTTGTCAGGCCAAAAGATGAACCAACAAATACAGATCTCCACGTATGGATATCCTGTAGAGGCCAACTTTGACTCTTTAAGTCACATAAAGTGTACAGATCACCAACTACAGAGAATCAATATTAAACCTTTTAAATTTATTGGCAGCATTAACGTGAGATCCTCGGAATATTACCTTTGCCAAATAGTGTGATGCGATTCAGAGTCGGAAGTACTCAACCACTAAGACCCGAAATCTCTTTGCCCTGCAAAGAAAAAATGAAGATTTACTGAACGATGCTCGTAAGAAGTGAATATGTCATGGTAACAATAGTCTAACTATAAGAGGCGTGCTCTAAAATATTAACATTACCAAATACCAACAAAACAATTGGTCTCACAGAATAAGTGCAGAAAGGAGTTGGTTAGGAGCAAAAAGAAATAACTGGAAGACTGTAGACCTGTAATCAAGATACCCAAACTGAGATTGCTCAGAGCATGGCATACAACAGACATGCAGATTATTATTTAATGGATTGCTCTAAACTAATAATAGATAATGTCCCATTAACTAATTTAAATAGCTCCAGGGTGACATTTCAAAAGTTTCAGGGTGGCATACAACAGACATGTAGATTATTATTTAAAAAAAAAAAATCAAAAGTCAATTTAGACTGACACTAAAAACGTTACATGGATATAAATCTACCAAGGTAATATAATCATATCCTAAGTTTCTAATAACCAATGAGAAAATTACACATAATCAACAAACACAAGTGAGAACCTTACATTGAATATCATCACAAAATGCAGCCTATCAACCATTATCCAGTGAACCTGCTGGACATATCTCCGTGATGCTGGAGCAAGGTGTTCAAAACGTCTAAGCTAAAAGGATTCTCAAATCAGGAATATAACTGAAAGATCACACCCTTGGTAAAACCTCAGCTGGGTGGCATTTTCTTGACAAAAGAGTTTAAATCCTTGCAATATCTTTGATTAGGAACACTTTCTTGAGAAGCCCTAGTGCACCCTTTGATTAAAGACATATAAGTACTATCATCAGGAGTAATGCCTTTATAAACCATTTCTTTAAGGAATACCTCAGCATGAATTCCTGCTTCTTGTCCATGTTCGCAAAGGCCTTCTAGAATAGCATTGAAACTGAAACGGTTGGATTCCAAACCTAAACTTAGCATCTCATCCCTAATTCTCATAACATCTTTCATATCACCCCTCTTACTATATCCACAAATTAGAGCGTTGTAACTGATATGATCTGGTTTAATACCTCTTTTACTCATCACATCAAGAAGGCTATAAGCTTCTTCAACCCTACCAACCCTGCAGTAACTCTGCATCATAGTGTCGTAACTAACTTTATCCGGGGTGATCTTCATTCTCTCCATCTCCTTTAAAAGTGAAAGAGTGCGTTCAG
The DNA here is from genome assembly GCA_036873715.1 of Salvia sclarea. NCBI lineage: Eukaryota > Viridiplantae > Streptophyta > Magnoliopsida > Lamiales > Lamiaceae > Salvia > Salvia sclarea. Next base: position 4,668 of record JAYJMF010380598.1, on the reverse strand, counting down.
TATTTGCATTTTCACAATGGCCTTCTATTAATGTGTTGAACATGACAAGATCAGGCGATACACCTTTTACTAATGCCTTTGCAAATAAATCATCTGCCTCCTCCATCCTGTTCCAATCAACCAACAAGCGGATGAGTGAACTGTAAGTCAATCGAGTAGGCTCAATCCCTTTCTTCACCATTTCATCATGCAATCTGAAAGCTTTCTCCACCTCACCAGCCCTGCGACAACCACTAATCAATAAACTATATGTGATTTCATTGGGATAGATATTCTTGGCTTGCATCTCTTTTAGCGAACCATCAGCCTCTCTAAACCTACCCTTCGACAACAGCGACTGGATCAACATGTTATATGTTGACACAGTCGGAGCTATTCCTCTCTTTTCCATCTGGTATCTGTAACTAAGAGCTTTTTCCAAGTCCCCACAACTACAGCATCCATTGATCATATTATTGTAAACCACAGCACTCGGACAAAACCCATTTTCCTCCAATTTCCTGAGAAGGGCAGCCGCCTCCCCAATCTTCCCATACTTACACATCCAGCCTATTAAGGAACCACAAGTATAGGAATCCGGCTCGATATCTCTCACTTTCATTCTCAAAAGAACTCTATTAGCACCATCAAAATCTCCCTTCAGAGAATGCCCATAAATTAGTGAATTATATGTCACTATATTAGGATTAACCCCTAAACCCTCCATGTACCCAACAAACTCCTCAGCCTTCTTCAAATTTCCTTCCTTACTCAATTGATTGATCAACATATTTAACGTGAATATATTCGGACGAATCCCCAACTTGATTATCTCTCCATACAAGCCCCACACAGTACCTATCTCATTCAACCTAATCAACAGACCAAACATGCAATTCCACGTCTCCACACTCGGCAAAACCCTAATCCTTTTCATCAAGCCAAAACACTCCATTACTCCGTTTCCCCTTTTCAACTCACAATACGCTCGTATCAACAAATCCAACACAATCGTGCTTGAAATGCTCAGCCTCTCACGGGCACGGACTAAGCCATCAAAAATATCTAGACACATTAGGGGACGAGAAGCGATGAACTCCTTCAAGAACTGCAATGCATGCTTCGGGGAAGAGCAGCGTGCCGCAACAGCAACGGCGAGGCAGTAGCAGTCATTAGTGAGAGAATTGCGGTCAATATTTCCGATGAAATCAACGGCGAGGGCAGGAAAACCACGGAGATGGAGGAGGGTGGAAGCTATTAGAGAAGGGGTCAAGTTTGGGGAAAGGTGTTTGATTAAATGCCACTTAGAAGATTTGACTATAGAAACAAGAATATCGGGTGTCGTCGGTGGAGGCGGGTGAGCGGATGAAGGAATATGGTGGTAGTGAACCTGAAATGGAAGAAATTTGTGGTGATAGAGAGAGAGAATTTTGCGCGAGTTCATGGAGGCTCCGAGGCGGGAGGTTTTCAAGTTGGTTCAACTCAAAACACAAATATTAGTATCAGACAATTTCTCTTTAAACTAAAATAATTAAATTAAAGTTTGCCTCAAAAAAAAAAAAAGGAATTTGGGCCGTAGGGCGAAATGTGCCGTAGATGAGTTTTGGATCTTAAGAAATTAATTAGTACTAGTATAATTTAAAGAAACCACATAATTTATTTTATCTTCGAAAGATGATGGTTATAATTGAGAATTATATATTACTATAGTTTAGTCATATATGCCTTCTAAGGAGGTAAATGTATAAAGTATACGTACAATATAACATTTATAAATTTAATTCAGACGCATTATTCTCGTAATACTGTCTATCAGGCTCGTATATATTTTGATGCCATTTCAATTACTATAAGATAAAGCACAAATTTATGATTATACCTCCGGACTCAAATAGGAAATGGTTTCAATTTGTGACAAAGTCAGATAATGAGTGGGAAATAATGGAGTAGTTTGCCTCAGCAATTTTTATGATCTATTGTTACATGAGGGAATTTACGCCTCAATCGAATGCAGAATCATATCAATAACTTGCTTCCTGTCGTCATCACTTGTGCAGTTCAACACCCTACAACTAAAACTGAGCTACTAAAATTATGATTCTATCAACCTTAATTAACTACAAATAACTCAAAAAGGAAGTTCACAAACACGAAATTCTAGCAACGGTCTAAGCAATAGAAGCACATTAATTTTAATTGTACATATTAATTCAGCAATCAACAACAAGTTACACCAAAAAAGGCCTGTTAAAGCAAGAGAACCATAAATATTTTCATGGCTCCGGCAGGATTCACCATTCTGAAACTACTTTCCGATCTTGGATTAACCCAATCCACTATCAAAAACGCAGAACACAAATCATAAAATGTATGGCAACTGAAAGCATACAAAAAACCGGGTATTGAAATTTTAGAGTGGACGGGGAGAAGTAACTGTATATATCTATCTCAGACTGGTATTCCACCAAACTCAAATTCCCCTCAAAAAACTAGAAGCCACATCAGATTACAGAATACCAAATCCAATACCGAAGAAATCAAAACTCATCCACCATATAAGTACATCGCTTACGGACAAAAATAGAATTATTCAAGCGACGGCGACGGGCTGCGGCTTCGGAGGCTCGGTTTTTTTGTTGGATTTCTCCTTAAAATCCTCCATGTTATAGATTACGGTGATGTAGAGCGAGCAGCTAGGGCACCGAGCTATTTGCTCGCCGAGTCGGAGGTCCTCTTTGGTGATCTGGAAGAGATCGCCGCAGGGGCAAGGGTAGGTGAAGGACTGAAGCTCTTCGTTCCACTCCATGTCTTCGATCTCCACGTCGTCGTACGACATCGTTGCGATGAGTTAGGGTTTTCTTCTTCACGCTTGAGGAAGAACAACAGTAAAAAAGGCGGTTTATATAGGAATACTTGGAGGGTCACTTTATATTATTCTCCACGCTCAAATTGTGCAAGTTCACATTTATAGCTTTATTTAATATGATTTCATCAATTTTGAAATATTTCATTGTTCCTAGTAATATGGAATTATTCATAATATTTTATTAAATTGTAAATTTTATGAAATTAAATACTATAATAATAAATTAGGTTGTAACCCGACGGTAATCATTTTATGTCATGATTTGTAAATATTTTTACTAAAAAGTTAGTTTACTCAAATTCGTATAGTACTTGTTAATTGTCAAAATTCATTAGTTTTTTGTCTCGCCGAAAAGTTACACGATTATCCCACCTTGTTTGAGCGTTGCATGGTTGCCTTGTAAAAATATTACTCAATAGTCTCGTCTTGTCTCCTCTCCTCTCGTCCTTATTGCCTCCAATGCAAGGTAGTCTCGTCTCACCTTGTTGGAGCGTTGCATGGTTGCGTCGTCCGAATTTTACACGGTAGTCTCGTCTCATCTATATGCAATTTGGTTGCCGCCAATGTGCGATAGTATCGTCTCGCCTCCATTTCACAGTAGTCTCGTCTTGTCTCGACTCGTCAATACGCTACATGGTTGTCTCGTCAGAAAGATGGTACTATAGTCTCGTCTCGTCTCGTCGATACGCTACATGGTTGTCCCGTCAGAAAGATTAATTCCACTATAGTCTCATCTCGTCGATACGCTAGATGGTTGTCGCATCAGAAAGAATAATTCTACTATAATCTCGTCTCGTCTCGTCGATACACTACATGGTTGTCCCGTCAGAAAGAACCCACTATTGTCTTGTTTCATCTCGTCTTGTCGATACGCTACATGGTTGTCTTGTCAGAATAATGCAATATAGTCTCGTCTCGTTTCATCCTTATTTTTCCTAGTGCACGGTAGTCTCGTCTCGTCTATATGCAATTTGGTTGCCGCCAATGTGCGATAGTATCATCTCGCCTCAATTCACGGCAATTTGGTTGCCGCCATTGTGCGATAGTATCATCTCGCCTCAATTCACGGTAATCTCGTCTTGTCGATACGCTACATGGTTGTCTCGTCAGAAAGATGGTACAATAGTCTCGTGTCGTCAATACGCTATATGGTTGTCCCGTTAGAAAGATTAATTTTACTATAGTCTTGTCTCGTCTCGTCTATACGCTGAAATTAATAATAAATTAGATATTTAATTATTAGGCAAAATATTATGGCAACTTAGTTATAATAACCTTTTTTTAAGAATTCTCGGTTATAACAACTTAATGACTTTAATACGAAGGAACCCCAAAGCCACGGTTGCATCGTCTCATCATCGTTTATAAGATTAGAATATATAAATAAATATTATTTAAAGTTGATATTGAATTATATTGAGATATTAATCTCCTCGACTTAATGTTTGTTTTACTATATGTTCTCGTCTCAAAATAATTTATTGTGATTGAATAATATTAATTTCAACCACTTTATTAATATACTAGTTGGATAAATAAAATGACTTTTTAAATGGACTTATGTGCGATAGTATCATCTCGCCACCAATTCACGGTAGTCTCGTCTTGTCGATACGCTACATGATTGTCTCGTCAGAAAGATGGTACTATAGTCTCGTCTCGTCAATACGCTGAAATTAATAATAAATTATATATTTAATTACTAGGCAAAATATTATGGTAACTTAGTTATAATAACTTTTTTTAAAGAATTCTCAGTTATAATAACTTAATGACTTTAATACGAAGGAACCCCAAAGCCACGGTTGCATCGCCTCATCATC
>JAYJMF010380073.1:15198-26015 GCA_036873715.1 Salvia sclarea | reverse complement strand
AATATGATGTGTCAATGTATGGGAGAATGAGGGGATGATTTGGAGGGCTTGGCCCCAAATCCTATTATATAGAAGATACGTTCTAAAAAATATTTACGTGCATGCCGCTAATATGTAATAACGTTTTTTTTTTTTTTTTAATTAGCAATATTCTGAATTTCCACGTCGGACCTTCTTCCACATGCACCACATGTGGCACGTGTGACTGGTTTTAAGATCAATTTCCCACGCGCTGCCGCCGTTGCTTCTCTCTTTCTCTCTCTAGAATCATGTCAACCACCAGTCTCCTCCGTCTCTCCCTCTCCCCTCACCCCTCATCTCTCCACCGCCGCCGCAATGAGCTGCTCCTTCCTCTCCACTTCAACCGCCGAGGCGCCGCCGCTCCACACTCCTCGCCGAGATTGCAGGCATTTCCCCCAATTTTTGCCAAGGCCGTCGAATTCCAATCGCCACTCCAGGTCGAGGAGAAGGAGAAATCAGCTGAGGAAGAGCCTAAATTGAGCTCTACTGTGCTGCTGGATGTCTCCGGGATGATGTGCGGCGCGTGCGCTACTCGCGTGAAGTCGATTTTGTCCGCCGACGAGCGCGTGGAGTCGGCGGTGGTCAACATGCTGACCGAGACGGCGGCGATCAAGCTGGAGGAAGGGGATTTTGATTTCTCAGCTGTGGCGGATGAGCTGGCGCAGAGAGTGACGGCGTGTGGATTCGACGCGCGGCGGAGGGTTTCCGGGATGGGGGTGGAGGCGAAGGTGAGGAAGTGGAGGGAGACGGTGGAGAAGAAGGATGCGCTGCTCGTGAAGAGTAGGAATCGTGTGGCGTTTGCTTGGACGCTCGTGGCGCTCTGCTGCGGCGCTCACGCGTCTCACACTCTGCACTCCGTCGGGATTCATGTTGGTCATGGTGAGAAACTTTGATGATTAACTTGAATTTGGGAAATTACAAGATGTGATATCTGTGAATGCTATTGGTAACACGAATTTTGTGTTATATGGCTTTGATTGAGTTTTTGTTATAGGAAATTTCGTAATATTGTTTTATCTCCTTTTGATTTCCCCATTTTTGGTTTGATATTCATTTGTTTATTTTTGTCTAGGATCATTCATGGACATTCTGCACAATTCTTATGTCAAAGGTGCTTTGGCTTTGGGCTCTCTATTGGGACCTGGAAGAGGTGAGTTCATGTTAATCAACTATACTGTTTTTCCATTTCCCCCATTGATTTTTCATATGTGGACTTGATACATGCTACAAGATTTATATGCTCTTATTAGATAGTGAAGTTACCTGCTTTATGGTCTAGATTTGCTTGTTGATGGATTAAAGGCTTTTGGGAAGGGGTCACCCAATATGAACTCCCTTGTTGGCTTTGGATCAATTGCCGCATTTGCAATAAGTGCGGTAAGGATATGATTATTGTTTGAGTTCTTTTTCTCGAACGTAATGATTAGTTTCTATTTTGGTGCTTGTTTGTAACCTCATTTCATTAATTGATTCGGGTCATTTTAGGTGTCACTTCTCAACCCGGAACTTCAATGGAATGCTGCATTTTTTGATGAACCGGTATGGTTTGCTATAAATTGAATTTGGTATTCCCAACTGATTTAATGCATGGTTCACAGTGATTACTGATCTCCATGGAAGTTGCGGATTACTTCATGGATTATTTTTTAAGTTTCTCACTGAAATTAATGGACTTTTTAGCATGCAGGTTATGCTTCTTGGTTTTATTCTTTTGGGGCGTTCGCTTGAAGAGAGGGCTAGGCTCAAAGCATCCAGTGACATGAATGAGCTATTAGTAAGTTTGAACTGTTAAGGAAGCTTTCTCCTACTCAATGTTTTCGTAAGTGTTGTCTCTTTGATCACGTCTAGATAATTGCTTATCTGGTTGTGCTGCAGTCACTTATATCAACTAAATCAAGACTTGTGATTACTCCCTCTGGAAGTGATGTCTCGTCAGACAGCGTTCTCTGCTCTGATGCAATGTGCCTTGAAGTTCCCACTGATGATATTCGACTAGGCGATGCAGTCTTGGTCTTGCCTGGAGAAACAATTCCTGTAGATGTAAGTGCTCTATCCTAATCCTTTATTTATAGTAAATGCTAAATCTCAACTCTAACACTTTCCTGTGAGCGGTGGAACTGAGAAACTGCGAAAAAAATATTGTTTGAGAATATCGACAACCATGTTAATCTGTATTGACAGTTTAGACAAGACAAAATATGTTTCTTTACTAGATGACTGAAATTGCCAGATTGTCTGCACAGGGAAAAGTTCTTGCTGGTCGAAGTGTGGTGGATGAGTCCATGCTTACTGGTGAATCCCTTCCTGTATTCAAGGAAAAAGGCATTTCTGTTTCAGCTGGAACAATTAATTGGGTATGAGCAGTCATTTCTATGTTACGTCACCGTTGCTTTATGATCATAACTAATTTGACATAAATAATTGTATAGCTAATGAAAATTAGTTTAACTATTAAATTATGTCAGATTCTTATCATCATAGTTCTATTGCTATACTGATGCCTTTATTGCAACATGTTCCAGGATGGTCCTTTAAGGATAGAGGCCACATCCACTGGTTCAAACTCAACAATATCTAAAATTGTTAACTTGGTGAGCCCTCCCTCTCTCTCTCTCTCTCTCTCTCTCCCTCTCCCTCTCTCGCTCGCGCGCTCTGAATTTCTTTGAAATTATTTCTGTACTTTTCCTGTTCTGTTTGAAGGTTGAGGATGCCCAAGGACGTGAAGCACCTATTCAAAGGCTTGCAGATTCAATTGCTGGCCCTTTTGTATATAGTGTCATGACGTTTTCAGCAGCCACATTTGCTTTTTGGTAGGTTTATACATCTTCACTTTTATATTATGGAATTCTAAATGCACAGATATATTTTCTGCATCTGCCTGAATTAGTACTAACCTAATCTGAAACAAACTTGATTGTGGTCAAACACGTTATCATAAAAATAGTTACTCCTTTGTAAAGCAAAGATCTTAAATCAAATATTGTCTGCATGGTGCATCTTACTCATTCCCATTATATTCTTTGCTTATTGCGCCTCATTCCTCTCAGGTACTATATTGGAACCAATATCTTTCCAGATGTATTGCTTAATGACATAGCTGGGCCTGATGGAAATTCACTGTTGCTAAGCATGAAACTTGCTGTGGATGTTTTGGTCGGTGCTTCTGAGTTTTGTGGGCATATTAATCACTTTCTCTATGCTACTGTGCAGTGAAAGATGTGACTGTGCATATGAGTTAGTGTTGCTCCTTACCTTGTCTAAATACCATATGCTTTTTTTCCAGGTTGTGTCCTGTCCATGTGCTTTGGGACTTGCAACACCAACTGCAATCTTAGTCGGCACTTCCCTTGGTACAGTTCTATGAAATTATGTTCTATTAAGCTTTAGTCTTGTCTTGATAGTTAGAGGACTGACTTAAAGACGAACACCTTTCCTCTCAGTTTAGTGAAACTCTATTCTGTAGGGTCGCCATAAGCCTGATGCTTTTATGTGCAACTATTATAATCTCTATCGAGACTCAGTTTGTAATCACCTTTAGACATTCATGTGCCTGGAGTCTAGTAAAAAGTTGGGTCAATTTGAGTGAGTTATAGTAAATGCTTGAAAATGTAAGTTAGTTTTAGGTCTCACTGCACCTTGAGGAACATTGAAACACATTACAGCAGTAGTTTACATCTTTGTATTTGGTGTTTTTTCGAATCTTAGTATTCTCCATTCCCCATCAGGAGCGAAGAAGGGATTGCTTATAAGAGGAGGAGATGTACTGGAACGCTTGGCCGGGATTGATTACATCACGTTGGATAAAGTAAGTATCCAAGTGTTGACTGTTTATTTTTTGGCATTCCTGAACTTCTGAGCTGTATAACAAAATAAGATGGGATGAAAATGGACAAATGCAATTCTATACCTCAATTAGTATTTATACCTTTGCTATTTTTTACCTCCAGACAGGAACTCTTACTGAAGGAAGACCTGCTGTATCAGCCGTTTCTTCATTTGCTCACGAACAAACTGAAATACTCCAAATTGCGGCTGCTGTGGAAAAAACAGCCTCACATCCACTTGCAATGGCCATTATAGCTAAAGCAGAGTCATTGAATTTGAATGTTCCTAGTACAACAGGGCAATTAGTTGAACCAGGTTGTGGGACCTTAGCAGAAGTAGATGGACTTCTAGTGGCTGTTGGAAAATTAAGTTGGGTTAATGAGCGTTTTCAGCAGAGAACTAGCCTCTCTGATATAGAGAAACTTGAGCAGGCCGTGATACACCAGTCATCCGTGGATTATTCATCTTCCGACCATTCAAGAACGGTTGTTTATGTTGGTAGAGAAGGAGAAGGTGTCATTGGTGCTATTGCAATCTCTGACAATTTGCGACCTGATGCTAAATCTACTATAACTAGGTATACTGTCTCTCCGAAACCAAATTAAGCAATTTTAGGTTTCTTTTTTATACAAAAATGTGCTTAAGGTTAAATTGGAAATTGCTGTGTGCTACTGGGTCGTTTCAATTTTTTCTTATTTGGTTTCTTTTTTATGTTTCAAAGGCTTCAGCAGAAGGGAATTCAGACAGTCATCTTGTCGGGAGACAGGGAAGAGGCAGTTGCAGCTATCGCGAAATCAGTTGGGGTCGAAGATAAATTTGTCAATGGTTCTTTAACACCACAGCAGAAGTCTGGTGCTATTTCAAGTCTTCAAGAGTTAGGCCATCGTGTTGCTATGGTAATTATCCATCTGGTTTTTTTAAATTGCTATTTCTAGCCAGCACTTGTGCTATTGTGCAAGTGGATCTAAAATCTGTTAATATAATCTCACAAGTCTTCAATAAATGAAGATAAACTAAGTTGTTGTTTAAAGGTTGGTGATGGTATCAACGATGCTCCTTCTCTAGCGCTTGCGGATGTTGGGATTGCCTTGCAAATTGAAGGACAAGAAAATGCTGCATCAAATGCAGCATCTATCATTCTCTTGGGAAATAAGCTATCACAGGTATGCACTCATCACGGCACACATCGTCTCAGTGTTTCTTCAGGATATTCCTTCTGTCTTTCGTTCCATATAGATTCTAGTCTTCATTTTGGAATTATTCCTGGATTTCAATTTCGTGGGATGAAAATATTTTAATTGGTCGTCTGGCAGGTGGTAGAAGCTATCGACCTCGCAAGAGCAACAATGAACAAAGTACGTCAAAATTTGACGTGGGCAGTTGGCTATAACGCTGTTGCAATTCCGATGGCTGCTGGAGTCCTACTTCCCCATTTTGATTTTGCTATGACACCTTCGATTTCAGGTGCCTACTCCAGCTTATCTTGCTAAACTCTTCGATGCTTCGACCAAATATCTAACTTTTTCATGCTATCCCTCCAATTATTACGAGTTTCCTTCTAGTTAGAGCTCGTTTTTCATTAATCGATTGTCTGATTTGCAACGTCTCGTTTGCTACGCAGGGGGCATGATGGCTTTAAGCTCGGTCTTTGTTGTCACGAACTCACTGCTTCTGCAGTTCCACGGCTTCCAAAAGAAGGAAAAGATCGAAAGAAGCATATATTCTCAGTCTCATAAACAGGAAGAGAGGAGCTAAACTAAGCATCTCCTTCCCAATAAAAGAAGTATTTATTCCACGGTGAGTTTATCTACATCGATTTCATGCCCCCGAGGAAGACAGGGTTCGTCCCCTCGTTCCATCCGACAATAACGTGCCTGCTGTTGATGTCGATTAAGTATATAGTGTTACATTTCTCTCATTGGATGCAAGTTTCAACCTCCTATAAATATGTTATTTGTACAATGGCAAAGCAAGAGAAATCGGAATTGTTTTGTTTTCTTGTTTCTGTGTTGGCATTGAGTTCTAACATTCCCTAGAGTAAGATAGGTTGTATTTTTTGACTATCATTTTTCTCAGTTCCATATGATTTAATTATAAGGTTTTGTTGCTTCGATCGAAGGTTTCAAATTCTTCCGAATTTCAGTAGTAATGTATTGTTCCATCAACTCTTCCTCAAAATCAGTCTTGGAAATTTGATATGTAAGAATATGTTTTACCACCAATTAATGAAATTATAAAGTTTTGATATGCATTTTTTTGCATGTACATATCACGCAAGAATTTTGTAAAATTTTGGAATTTATGGAGTTGAGTTTAATGGACCACTTGGTTGTGAGAGTGGAAATTGACCCAATTTAGAGAAACATTAGCTCAACAATTTATTGTGGTCCTTATCTTGATAAATATTTTTGTGGTCGTAGTTTTGGATTTCGTTAATATTTTACGAGTCGAATAAATTCGAACACCCCTAAAATGTGGGATGAGATCCAGTGTATCATATTTGGTGTACCACTTCATGTATCACTTTCATTTTTCTTTATTTTTTTTTAAATATTTTTTCATCAATTTTTTATTATTATTATAATACTATGAATAAACTTTTATTTCAAAAAATTAAATTTCAAAAACATTATATGCCATAACTTTGGATTTATCAATCCTAAAAATGAATTATGAACCACTAAAAGTAAAATTAAATGATAAAAATAATTCTACATCCAAACTGAATGGAACGAACCGTTGTTAATAATTATTTAATTAAACTAAAACATATAAAATTGAAATTAACGAAAAAATATTTTAAAAAATAAAGAAAAATAAAAGTGGTACACCAAATGTGGTACACTGGATCTCATCCCTAAAATATCACGATCGTGGATATTTATAGAGAAATGTTGATAAATACATATTAAAACATGATTAATTTTTTAAGTAAAAACCAAACTGGAGCTTAAAATAACCTGAATACTATAAAATTGTGGAGTTGGATATTCAACTAGATTTAACAAAAATAATGAGTTTGGGCCCACGAAAGGCCCAAATAAAATGCTCTAACCCAATGCATTCCTTAATCGGGCCGGGCTCAAAGCGATGCCTTTATAATTGGGCCGTCAGAAGCTTACTAGTGAAAGCCCATTTTGCAAACCGGCCCGAAGCTTAACAAAACCCCGTTTCCAAACAACGGCGTTACGCCGTTACGTTATGTGTTGTTTAATAATCGAAAGAGACGTTACATTTCAGATATTAACAAGCAAGTGTAGTTGACGTGTCGCTTAAGGAATTAATATGAAAGGCATATAACTGTTTTTTTTGGTAATTGTTTGTATCGTTTCAATTTTTATATTACCAAGAAAACATTTGATAAAATTTGGGACTTTTTCTTTGGTGGAGGTTGGCATATTTAATTAATAGGGATTATAATAACTTAATCCAAATGGTTGAATTTCAATAATATATGTTACTTATATCAAAGTAATAGCAAGTCTTTTTTTAATTAAAAAAGCATGGATGTTCAAATAAAGAGATATTCAGATATTTGAATTCGTTTAGATGCATGTCGTGTTATTGTAAATATGGATCTGATTGCAATTTCGAAATATAAACAAATTGAAATTGTAATAGATGATTTATAGAGAAGACATATTCGATGATGGATCCAAATTGTAAATACAAATGAGCATGTGAATTCGAGTGTCGTGTCTTCGTAGTAGTTATGAATTGAAATCAAGTATGATATGATGGATTTGCATAAAGAATGTCTTATGAGACGCGATTTTATATGCAACGAAAGTGTTTTATCGATTTTGAGATGCCAAACGATCTGAAAGCTACATCATTTAACTGGAAGTTACAGTGCAATTGATGGACTTGTTATATCTAACACTAAGACTAATCTTCTTCCCACATTTAATTCCTCTCAATAGCGACATTTCTTATATATTATTATACACAACACACACTAAATTATAACATGAGATAAACAAATAAATTTTGATTTCAATTTTCAATAGCATAATTATTTAGATCCTAAATCCTAATTAAAGAGCTCTTGCATAGTTTAAAAGTTAAAACTATTTCAAGAAAAAGAAGCCCAAAATTTGGACTCTCTTTCAAGACTTCACATAGCCTTTGAAAAAACGTGGCATAGACAGAGAGCAATCGATTTGACATTTTTTTGGGTGCAAAAATTCGAAAATATTTCTGCAAAATAAAATACTAACAAAAATGTTTAAACTCCAAGAAATAGTACAGTGAAGCATTTATTCATTTAAGAAGCCGAAAAAAAAAATATTTATAAACTAATAAAATTTCGAAACTGTTTAGTTTTTGAGGGATTTTTGAGTTTTTTTGACTATGAATCTCCCCTTCTCTTCGGGCGGGAAGCTGAAAAATCCACAAACACACAACTTCATGGAAATTAGGGCTCCTCAATTTCTCTGAAGTTCATCAAGTTCAATTTTTTTTGTGCTAGTTGAATTCACCGACTTGTAAGATTACATGAGAAATTAAGTGAAAATAATCAGAAATTGATGAAAAAATGGCTCTTAGGAAGGGCTTCAAAGTGTGGGTGGAAGACAGGGATTCGGCTTGGATTGCGGCGGAGGTTGTTGATTTTGTGGGGAAACAAGTTCAGGTCATAACTGCCACAGGGAAAAAGGTGAATTTTTGCATTTTTAGTTTATTTTTTGTTTGTTGGAGTAATTTCTGCTGGAAAAGAGTTTTGGTGTTTAAAATTATTACTTTTGTTGTTGTGAATGAAGCTGGTAAAATTTTGATTTTTTGTATTGGATTCTGTTGTGGAAATTGGTGTTTTATTTCATGAGCTGGTGGGAATTTTGTCTTTGAATAGGCGGTGGTGGCGGCGGAGAAGCTGCAGCCATGCGATGGGGAGTCGGAGCTCGGAGGTGTGGACGATATGACGAAGTTGACGTATTTGAATGAGCCCAGTGTTTTGGATAATCTGCAGAGAAGATATGGCCTTAATGAGATTTATGTACGTGGCTTAAAATGTCCATTTGCTGGCTTACTTCTGTATTTAGTAGTTCACTTGTTATGGAAATTAGTCGATGAGTTGAAAATTAAGCAACGAGTATAAGTTAAGCCGGATATTCTATTATTATGTTCATGGTTACGGGTTGCTGTGTAGATGCAACTTGTCTGAGGTGCTGAATGTAGGTGGTTATTTGAAACGGACTTTGTTTATCTCATCTATTCAGTTGACATAATGGTCACATGCTTAATGGAGTAGGATATTTTTGCATAAGGAAGTTGTAGTGAACTTGGAAAGCAAATCTTACATGCGAATTATATAATAGATATGAATTAGGGGACCATCATGGCTCAACATCTCCAGTTAACCAAGATAGATTAATTTGTCATTTCAATGGTCGATCCTCAAGAAATAACGACCCGTGGTTGACTTGTGGAGCTTTTTTGACTGCACCAATAAGAGTCAATTATCAGTAGTTCTCTTACCCTCAGGCCTCAACATATGGTCAATTGGTCATGCCTGAAAAGGCTTATTCATATTTGCATTTCCTAGTTCGGATAATGGAACGTCGGTAAATTGGCTGGATTTTTACTGATACACAGTCTTTCTGCTTTTCCAATTATATTGATCCACGTATGCTTCAGTTTCATTTACTAGTTTCTTGGTTTTCATGTATTTGACATGGATGAAGGTGAAGATATTGCAATTTCTCTTTTTATTTTTTTGCTTGAAACAACTTAATGAGGCTAGGATATTTATATTTTAGACTGAGGAAAGGTTTAGCTTTATCTACTAGTTGCTTGGTTTATGTATTTGACATGGATGGAGGTCAGGATAGTGTAAGCTTGGTGCAATTTGAGGATGCTAGGAATTTTCTTCTAGATTGGGGAATGTTGCGAGATCAATAGTTGATTTGATCTTATGAGTGTATTGTTAGATATAATGTACTATACAATATACATGATGTTAGATATTAAACACGACTGCTCGCTAAGCTAGATTCATCAAATCCAAGATTGTAGAAATTCAACGCTACAAAGTATCTTTAGTTCTTTGTTTATATTTCCATAGTGCTGTCTATAGATTATTAGCATGCCCATCAGGTTACATAACTCCTAGTTTGCTTCTCCTTTATTATATTGTATATATTATATATATTTTGTGCACTTGCTAATTTACTCATGTTAACTCTTTGTGAGCTTTAAGTTTTTTCGCACTTGCCCAGTTCATATTTTCCTGATATTCCTTTGCATTACGTCTCCTTAGATTTCTACTGATATATGCTTATGCCTCTACTAGACATATACGGGAAGCATTTTGATTGCAGTCAACCCATTCACCAAGCTTCCTCATCTATATAATATGTACATGATGGATCAGTATAAGGGGGCTCCCTTTGGTGAATTGAGCCCTCATGTCTTTGCTGTTGCTGATGCATCATACAGGTCTGCCTAGTTTTGATTGTCATGTTGCAATTGAATACTATCAAGTTTAGTTATGTATAATTGAGGTTCTATCGATCTTGATTGGCACAGAGCGATGATGAGTGAGGGACGTAGTCAGTCTATTCTTGTCAGTGGAGAAAGTGGGGCTGGGAAAACTGAGACGACAAAGTTGATAATGAGATATCTCACTTATGTTGGTGGCCGTGCTGTAGATGATGAAAGAAATGTTGAAAAGCAAGTTCTGGAGGTATCTTTTGTACCCTATTTAATCATATGTTATGTGCATACTTCTAGAAAAAGCAAAAATACATTAAATGATTTGAAAGTAATTTAGCCAATCTCAAGGAGAGATGTCTTGAGATGACATAAAAACATGTATTTTGTTCATGCCCCTACTGTATAAATGTATAATCTGGACAGCATTTATTGGTATGCGTTGAAGTCCTTATTTAAGTATACATGTCTTACATTGTGTTTTTTTTTTTTTTTTTTTTTTTTTTTGGGGGGGGGGGGGGGTTGGAAACTATTTCTAAAAA
>JAYJMF010380073.1:0-15188 GCA_036873715.1 Salvia sclarea | reverse complement strand
CCCCCCCCCGAGGCGGGAAACTAGGTCTAAACATTAATTCTTTAAAGAAATCCTTAGTCCTTTCTATTTTGAACCCATGGAGCAACCTGATGAAATTGCTAACAACCTGCCTGTTTTTCTCCATTATAGTCGAATCCACTTTTAGAGGCATTTGGCAATGCGAGAACCATTAGGAATGATAATTCAAGGTATTGCACTATTCTTTTACATTTTATATCATTAAATTATTCCTCTCTTATATCTTTGTCTTTATAGGATGAGGTATATTTGTGACGATGTTCTTTTGATACATGGTTTTCATCTTTTTCTGAATCTTTGCAACTTGGACCTCTATTAATCTTCGTCTTTCAACTTTACTTGGTTGACTAGTTTCCTCATCCAGACTGCATTAACTCAGTTTTGAAAGTGGAAAATCACGTAGTGTAGTGCTCTAATGCAGATCTTTTGTCCTGCAAACTAGTACGTGAGCTTTTGCCTTATGATTGTAAATGGCTTAATGCATGCAATTTCTTTCAATGAATTTGAATTATCTTAGAGGCTGAGTCTATTCTAATATAAATGTCTGTTACTTTCTTGTTAAGCCCTCAAGCAATTCTTGAAACCCAAAACTCTTTCACATTCTTTAGTATGATCTTGTTGCTTTTGCATAGCGATGCTCTCTATCTGTTTTGCATTTAGTAGTGGCTCTGATCCACTGGATCGGTTCAGTTATGAATCCGATTTCTGTAAAAAACATGCGGTGATTGAGCTGCACAGCAAATGATACAGCTGGACTTTTTTTCAAATTCATTATATTGACTTGCATCTTCTGCCTGCTTTGCAGTCGCTTTGGCAAGTTCGTTGAGATCCAGTTTGATACCAACGGTAGAATTTCTGGGGCTGCAATTCGAACATATCTCTTGGAGCGGTCTCGTGTTGTTCAAATAACTGACCCTGAGAGAAATTACCACTGTTTCTATCAGTTGTGTGCATCTAGCAGGGTACTCCCCCAATTACTTCATATGCACACTTTCCTTAAGAAGTTTATTTGTTGTTAACCTACTAGAAGCATCTACTGTATAATATGTTTACCTTAATGTATAGCTTGATGGTAAATTAAGAGGAATTGTCCTGAATAGTGGCATCTAAGAAGATGATTATGTGGAAATCTTCCCATAAAATATTTGGTTTGCATATGTTGTATTTTGTTTTGTGGATGGCTTTGATAGACTGTTGAAGACACAATTTTATTTATTCCTTCATTGTTGCTATTATTAGTCGAAATCTAGGTTTGGATCCTTAACGTCTAGGTGTTGTGTTTGATTATGCAATTCTGTTGTTCAGGACACTGAGATGTACAAGCTAGGTCATCCCAGCAACTTCCATTATTTGAATCAGAGTAAGGTTTATGAGCTGGAAGGAGTAGACAATGCTGAAGAATATGTGAAGACAAGAAGGGCAATGGATATTGTGGGGATTAGTGACGAGGAACAGGTGTGTTTAAGTTTTTGTTTTTATCACACCCCCTCAGTGGTATAACTATAACTCTTTGTTTTTGTATGTTCTTTACTGGCTAATCAGGAATCCATATTTCGAACCTTGGCTGGAATTCTACATCTTGGAAATGTAGAGTTTTCTCCTGGCAAAGAGTATGATTCATCAGTTGTCAAGGATCAGAAGTCTAATTTCCATTTGGAGATGGCTGCTGAGCTCTTTAGGTTTGTCACTTCATGTACTCTTTCAGTTTTTCTCCTCTTTGGATACCAGATTGATTTTTCTGTTTTTCCCTCTATGCATTCTTCTGTTAGTTCTCCATAATCCCGATTCCTTGTTCTACTTTATCTTTTTACCCAACATTTTGTAGCGCTTATGTAGGCCTTAAATTCTTCCAGAAATTTGCTGAATCAAGTAGGTAGTAATTTGCTTATTTTGTGGACTTTTCTCTCGACTCAGGTGTGATATTAATCTTTTGCTAGCCACACTTACAACACGTTCCATTCAAACTCGTGAGGGGATAATTGTCAAAGCTCTGGACTCTAATGCTGCTGTAGCTGGTCGGGATGCATTGGCTAAGACTGTTTATTCTCGGCTGTTTGACTGGTCTGGTTTATTTGTTGAGCTTGTTCGAAATGATCCACCCTTCTTGATTATTAAACTAGTAGTAATCTTAAGGTAAAATAACTGAATGTTTTTGTTGCAGGCTTGTGGATAAGATTAACAGATCTGTTGGACAAGATCGTGAGTCTAAGTTACAAATAGGAGTCCTGGATATTTATGGATTTGAATGCTTTAAGATAAACAGGTAAATTATCGTCCGACAATCTCCTCCTCTTTTTCTCTCAATTTATCTTCAGAATCTACTTGGTTCCCTGAGGTATAATTGAGCTCTCTCAATTTATGGATAGACCTTGTATGGTATATCTTAATAATTTTAGGTCAAATTTTAGCATCTTTAGTATATCTTAATAATTTTAGGTCAAATTGAATGTCACAAGGCACAAGCATTGATGAGAGTATCCCATGTCTGTGAGTAAATAAATCTCCTTAACCCCGACCGCCTATAATTTGCAGAGTGTGTTTTTCAGTATTTGTGTCGCATCATTTGCAAGTTGGAACTGAGCCCATTCATTATTAAGTAACTGAGTTACTGAAAAGTGCAAATTTGTCCTTTGTTGGTCCTGGAAATTGTGTATGCTAGATACTCTCAGAATATGCTGTCATATTAACTCGTGTCCATGCATGCTCTGTAACTGATTGATTAATTTTGTCTCCATTTACACAGTTTTGAGCAATTTTGCATCAACTTTGCAAATGAGAAGCTCCAACAACACTTTAATGAGGTGATTTGAGGTTTCATGTTGCTCTTTTTAGCAATTATACTTTCTATGAGAAACCTCCTTGTTAATTTAGCCATTTCCATTTTCTGCTGGGGCTGTTTTACAGCATGTATTTAAGATGGAGCAGGAAGAGTATCAGAAGGAAGAAATCAACTGGAGCTACATCGAATTTATTGACAACCAAGATGTTCTGGATTTGATAGAGAAGGTATGCTCTGCAATCTTGTATTTACCTGCATCAGAGTATATAGCAAAAGTTGTTACACTTTAGGCTGAATTTGTGAATTTGTGCAGTTGTGATTAAATTTAAATGTGATCTTGTCAGGAACCATAACTTTCAGCAGTATGTCTAGAGAGTTGTGAAGTATACCTGTTGAGGATTTTGAATGGGTCTGTGTCATTGGCTAGTTTTCTTAAAATTATGATTATCTGAAACAAAACTAAGATTTGTTTCCTAAAAGAAGATCATGGGAATTGCCTGTGCACTAAACCCTCCAAACCTTGCTGAAATGGTATTGGATCTAATTTTATTTTCTTCAGAAAATTGGTCTTGGTCCAGTTTCAAGTTGCTTAACCATACCAAAAACTAATCATGATTATCCTAATTATCGAATTCCAGAACCTGTCAAACTGAATTATGAATAATAGAACTCCGTCGTTCAATTTTGCCTAAGCATACATACTTCATGATTGATTTAGTAAAGATGTGATGTTTAGTTTATTTTGCAGTAAAATAAATTCAGTAGTAGCTAATGTTTTAGAATCCTCAGAAAAAGGAGATATAGACTTGTATTCCCTCCGTCCCATAATAGATGGCTTGTATTCCTTATTGGGCAGTCCCATAATAGATGGCCTGTTTCCCTTTTTGGCAACCTTTTCCACTCACACAACTTTAAATAATATATATTCCTCTCATCACTTTATACAATTTTACACTACTTCCTCCCTCCTTAAATCCAGTGCCCAAAAGAAACAGGCCATCTATTATGGGACGGAGGGAGTACAAAATTGTACAGAAATGTTTTTCCATAAAATAAATTAGGTCTTTGTATCTTGGAATTACCAATGGCTATCCAAGAAGGCAAAAAGGTTACCCAAAAAAGAAAAAGTATACATCATCTGCTACCAAGCAACATAATTTCTTTCTTCTTCTTTTGCTTTGAGCATGACCTATTTTACGATTGGTCTAATTCAATGGTGATGTCCTGCAGAAACCGATAGGCATAATTGCTCTTCTGGATGAAGCTTGGTATATTTTTAAACCTCTCTGTTCTTTCATCTCTTATTTTTCTTTACTTGTTAGTTCTTAGATTTACCTTTCCATATATTGATTCCCCAATGTGTATGCAGCATGTTTCCAAAATCAACACATGAGACATTTTCGAACAAGCTATTCCAGAATTTTCGGTCCCACCGACGATTAGAAAAAGCCAAATTTTCTGAAACAGATTTTACTATCTCACACTATGCTGGCAAGGTATGTATATTCCCTATAATGCACTCTATTTAGCAGATTAATATGGTGGCCTATATAGTAACAGCTATTGGGAATTTGCTTTTTTGTTGTCTCTTCACTAGGTGAACTATCAAACGGAGACATTTATAGACAAAAATCGTGATTATGTTGTGGTTGAACATTGCAACTTATTAGCCTCTTCCAGATGCTCCTTCATTGCCAGTCTCTTTCCACCTTTACCTGAAGAATCTTCTCGATCATCATACAAGTTTTCATCAGTGGCCTCTCGGTTTAAGGTACCTAATCTGTATGCTTTGCTGAATTACATGTGAACTCTTGATATGATTTTCAATTCAAGTACTTTGTAGTCTTAGAAATCTACCTCTTTGTGTTCAGCAACAACTCCAAGCTCTTATGGAAACACTCAGCTCAACTGAGCCTCACTACATTCGATGTGTGAAGCCAAATTCACTAAACAAGCCCAACAGATTTGAGAACTCGAGCATCTTACACCAGCTGCGCTGTGGGGTCAGTAAAACTAGTAATTGCAGTTACCAATTTAATGGACCTACCCTTCTTTCACGGTTTTTGCTATTCTGTCTATGGATCTTGAGAAGCTATTTCTACTGTGGGTTATCAATCTTAGCAAGCCATAATATGTTCTTCTGATTTTCTGCAGGGTGTACTAGAAGCTGTTCGTATAAGCTTGGCAGGATATCCCACACGCAAGACATATCATGAAT
The DNA here is from genome assembly GCA_036873715.1 of Salvia sclarea. Taxonomy (NCBI): domain Eukaryota; kingdom Viridiplantae; phylum Streptophyta; class Magnoliopsida; order Lamiales; family Lamiaceae; genus Salvia; species Salvia sclarea. The sequence goes on along the minus strand of JAYJMF010380073.1, from coordinate 10,173 downwards.
TTGTTGACCGATTCGGGATAATTTGCTTAGATATCATGGATATGGGGTATAATTCTCAGAGTCCTATTTTATCCTTTACTCATGCAATATGCTTTTTCGTAATTAATCATTTGCCTTTTGGTTTTTTAAATGGCATGGCTCTATGGTCTTATTGCTCTATGCTCTATCTGTCCTATGCTTGGCTGGTTCTTGGACTATTCCTTATATGAGTGTTTAATGTTGTAGGTCACGAAGTATTTACGATTGATGCTATATAATTGACTTGATGTCATCTGATTAGTAGATCTAATGTATATATTAATATTACACTGTTACTCATATATAATGCTGTGCTGATTGGCGTTTGATTGAGTAGCATCTGTTTAGTTACTAATTTAAATTCTTTTGGTGATGTTCGTGTTCTTATCTTATCTGTCTCTCGTGATTGTGACGTTTTCTTTGCATTTTTGTGTTTCAAGTTGAATCGTGTTTATTTTTTTCAGTTATAATGATAAAACCATCACCGAGAAAATACTTGAGAGACTGAGGCTTGAAAACTATCAGGTTCGTCATTTGAAATGTCAGTTTGAAGTTTACATTCTTCTATATCTGTTAACATACTTAACATAGGTTTATGTGCTCTGCAGTTGGGAAAAACCAAAGTTTTCCTTAGAGCTGGCCAGATTGCTATACTAGATTCGCGTCGAGCGGAGGTTTTGGATGCTGCAGTCAAGCGCATTCAGGGTCGCCTGCGTACATTTCTTGCCCACAGAGAGTTTGTCGCGAAGCGTGTTGCTGCAATTTCTCTACAAGCATGTTGTAGAGGTATATTCTCATGCTTAGAACCCATAGCCATAGCATCAAGAAAGTAACTCAGTCGTATGACTGCATCATCACATCATTTATTCAAGGAGTCTTACCAAAGTGTTGGCAAACTATTCTTAATTTATATATTCTTTCGGAAAGTTTTGGCAAAGTATTCGAATTCTTTTTAAGATTCTTAGTGCAATATGCAGACCTTATTTTTGTGTATATTTACAACTTGCAATCTAAGTAAATGAGTGTTATTTGATAACATTGTGCTGAAAAGTGCCAAAAGCTGACAGGGATTTTGTTTGCATTTGTCAAAGCTATTAGTGTATATTTAGGAGAGTTAATCATGGGCTGATCATTTGGGTACCTTTAATCTGAGACGTGGATATATGGACTTTATTTGGCAGGTTATCTTTCTCGAAATAACTTCGCTGCCATGCGTGATCTAGCTGCTGCCATCATAATTCAGAAATACTTCCGATGCTGGTATTTCGGGCATTCCTATATGCAACTTCGTTCTGCTTCTGTGCTCATACAGTCTAGTATCCGTTGTTTTTCCACTCGCCAGAAGTTTTTGTATAGAAAACAAGGCAGAGCAGCCACTGTTATTCAGGTAAATGCATATAGATGTTCCACTAAGTTTTCGGTCGCTCCACTTTGTTTTCTTTATGCTTCAGAAGTCAACCGTGTTTAACGTTTGAATTTCTGTATGTTATAACTTTTTATGTCTTCTGCTGAGAATTACAAATGCCCAAGGTTTACCTGTCATTTTGAAAAATAATGAAGTTCATCTAATATAGATGATGTTCTTATTCTTTGGGTTATCTTAATCAGATGAAGATTTTCTATGTATACAGATCAAAACTAAATGTTTTGCTGATTAACTGAGACTGTATATGCTTGTACAGTGTTTTGACAGTATGATTATAGTGCTTGATGCTACAATTTTGTCCCCCTCTAAGCTCATTTATGTTCTTGGTTGCCTTTTGCTGTTTCGGGTATGGTCTAGCTAACCATAAGCTTCTGTATTAGGCTCATTGGAGGATGTTCAAGATCCGCTCTATCTATCGTAATCGTCAACATAATATTGTTGCAATACAATGTCTTTGGAGGCGAAAAATGGCAAAAAGAGAACTTCGGAGGCTTAAAAAGGTGGGGATGAGTTGGAGTTATGTAATCTGCCATTGTAATTTAGACGTGTTACCGCAGATTAAGTACTTCATTATATTTTTGCTCCAGTATCTGGCAATTGCCACGTCAACATGTAGTTATTAATCTGCTTTGATCGTAAAGATCAACAAAAGGCCCTCTGTAGTTTCTACCTAGTTGTTTTTATTTAGAACTTTCTTTACAGATTGATTACTAGGTTGGCTGCCTGTAGATACAGAATGTGGAAGTGAAATAATCGCCTTTTTGTTATTCTGTCTTAGAAGGCACATTTTACACCATTTGCATATATTTTGCTGACAAACATCTTTTCTTTATTTCCATGCTAATGCATTGTATTTTTCCTTATGCAGGAGGCTAATGAGAGTGGAGCATTGCGTTTAGCAAAAGGCAAGCTTGAAAAACAGTTGGAGGATCTGACTTGGCGGTTGCATCTGGAGAAGAAAATACGGGTAGATGTTTATGGAGGGTTCAAATTGATGTGCTCTGTAAAGCTTAAACTCTTACCGTCTGTTCTGGCTGGTTATTATTTGTTTCTGGATTACATAATTTTCCGCAGTTTCTTATGCTCTAAAGATATTTGGTATCTTTTTATTGCATATTTGGTTCATGCATCTATATTCTATATATTCTGCTTAGTTGCTATTGTTTTATGATTGGTCTTGTTGGATCTGTTCTCCCCTACGTCTTCTTAACAATTAATTTGAATTGCAGGCATCCAATGAAGATGCTAAATCAGTTGAAATTTCAAAACTTCAGAAGACTGTGGAATCCCTAACATTGGAACTAGATGCAGCTAAACTTAGAGCTCTTAATGAGTATAATAAGAACATGGTACTACAGAGGCAACTTGATGAATCAGCTAAAGAAAAATCGGCCTCTGAAAGGGAAACAGACTCTTTAACTGAACTGAGGAATGAAAACTCAGTTTTAAAGGTAATCCTTCGTGAGTTCACAAAAATATATTAAGTCTTGATAATTACTTTTTCCATTATAACTCATGTACTGCAATAATTTGTTCCAGACTTCCCTTGCTGCATTAGAAGAGAAAAACTCAATGTTGGAGTCTGAACTTGCCCGAACCAAAGAAGAGGCAAGTAGTACCATCACGAAGTTGCAGGAAGTCGAGAAAACATGTTTGCAACTCCAACAAAATCTGCGAAGGTACCTGAATTATTCCCTACCTGAAATGAACAATAGAGCATGTTGACACCTCTATTACCAGAAGAAACCCGGATATAAAGAGATAAACATTACCTTGTTATTTTGCTTGACTAACTCTTTTGCGTCAGCATGGAGGAGAAGCTGTCAAACCTAGAGAATGAGAATCATATCCTGCGCCAGAAGACACTGGCTGTGTCTCCGAGGAGCACTCGGGGAGGATTTGCCAAACCTTTCCTAGATGTAAGCCGTCTTCCTTTGCCTTCTTCCATCATCTACTGACCTCTGTAAAATAATTCTTGAGGCTAACACAGGCATACAACATAAAATTAGTTAAGCTTCAAAATTAGCATCACATTTTTGTAGAGCTGCTGCATTCAAAATTCTCTAATTTACCTTTTCCCTTTGTAACAGAAAATCACCGGTGCTCTTTCATCTGCCGATCCAAAATCTTATGTAAGTTTCTCCCCTGTTTATGATGTGGTAAGTAGCTAAATTATGTGCTAAGTTTCTTACTACTAATTTGCAGGAATCACCTACTCCATCCAAATATATTGCACCAATTTCACAAGGCTTTTCAGACAGCCGCAGAGCAAAGTCGGGGATCGAAAAGCATCAGGTTTTTCTTCTAACTTTTTGTTAACATGTTTCTACTAGTGCGGTGTTGCCTTGGCCCACTAATCATATGGCTTACACGTGAATGAATCTTTTGCTATTGGGTCATCCTTTTCATTCAGTTTTATATGTGTGCCATTTTAAGCTGTATGATGGTTGCAGGGGAACTTAGATATCATATCGCGATGCATTAAAGAAAATTTGGGCTTCAAAGATGGAAAGCCAGTAGCTGCTTGTATTATCTACAAATGTCTCCTCCATTGGCATGCCTTTGATTCTGAGAGGACTGCTATTTTTGATTTCATCATTGAGAGTATCAACGATGAATTAAAGGTTACTCTTTAATCTAAATTGTAATTTTGTTGCACTGAATTAAATGAGTGACTGCCATGCAAGCAATGATTGTCTATTGATATTATCAATCTTAGAACTTGTGATATAGTGGTTGCATGGTTGATAAAAATATTATTTCGTTATTTCAGGAGGGGGATGAGAATGCAGTTTTGCCTTACTGGTTGTCTAATGCATCTGCCCTTTTATGCCTTCTGCAAAGAAACCTGCGGTCCAGTGGGTTCATGACAGCTGGTTCTCAGCGTTCTGCAGGGTCAGCGGGGCCGAATGGTAGACTCATGCAAGTAAGTTGGCTGGTGGGCCGAATGGTTTTCCGTGGGATCGCACCATCTTAGATGCCTTTGTTCCATGTTTTGTGTCTTTGAACTATTATTTATACTGCTCAAACTGACAGATTATTCATAATACTTCATAGGGCCCAAGGTCATCTTTCAAATATCATGCTTTGGATGATGGTTTATCTCATATGGAAGCTAAATATCCTGCTATATTATTTAAACAACAATTGACTGCCTGTGTGGAGAAGATATTCGGTTTGATTCGTGATAATTTGAAGAAAGAAATATCTCCATTGTTGGGCCAATGCATTCAGGTACGTGATCCTTGCTCTCTTTCTTTTACATCAAAATCTAAGTTGTTGCATAATATATGTAACATTTGATGTATTTGCATCTTATGTTTGCCGTCCTTTAAACAGGCGCCAAAAAACCAGCGAGTTCATGGTGGGAAGTCATCCAGATCACCTGGCAATGCTCCTCAGCAATCACCTAGCAGTGAGTGGGATAGTATCATCAACTTCTTGGATTTGCTGATGAGTCGATTACGTGGAAATTACGTAAGCTACACTCCTTGCATCTCCCTTTCTTTCTGATTTAATTTGTATGCTTATAGCTAGTGAATTGATGAACTCCCAGGTTCCATCATTTTTCATCCGGAAGCTCACCACGCAGGTTTTCTCCTTCATCAATATACAATTATTTAACAGGTAATTGATCTGATTTTGATGTTTGCCAATAGATTTATACAATCTATGAGGATGTCTTAAGCTGAATTAATTGTCAGTTTGCTGCTGCGACGTGAATGCTGCACATTTACAAATGGTGAATATGTCAAATCTGGCCTGGCTGAGCTGGAAAAATGGATAGTCAATGCAACGGAGGAGGTATTCATGTCATTTTCTATTAGTCTTTAACTCAAAACAAGTTTTGGTTCTAGTAATCCGAGCCAATTTATTTGCAGTTTGCAGGAACTTCTTGGCATGAGCTAAATTACATCAGACAAGCTGTTGGATTCTTGGTATATATAGTTCTTCATTTTCTAACATTGTTGATCTTTGAGGAAATAGGTACTGATATATTTTGCTATTAAATAGGTAATTCATCAGAAGAGAAAGAAATCTTTGGACGAGATCAGACAGGATCTCTGCCCTGTACGTCTTCGTTCAAATAGATTGCTCACACAGTCACACTCATGCACTTCTGTTTTTTTTTTTTCACGATCTATTCGACTTCATGTGCTCTCTTGTCTGACTCTATTTCTACTTTTCTTTCGGGCAGAAATTGACAGTGAGGCAAATCTATCGAATAAGTACAATGTATTGGGATGATAAGTACGGGACTCAGAGTGTATCAACTGAGGCAAGTGGTTTGCGTAGCTATATATTTTTGGCAAATTCAGTCCTAAGTTATCATATTCATGGCAGCCTCCAGTGTGGAAAAATGAAAATATTAAGTTCCTTTTTAATTTTTTCTTTTTCCTTTTCCCCCCCCTTCAAACCTGCTCTCAGTGTCGAGTCCCTCGCAGTCAGTTTCACATTTCACAAAACTACAGAATGGTTCAATATAGTCATTGTTTGAGTCATACCTCTATGGCTCCATATGTTCCAATCTACTAGATTTGCTTCCATACCTTCATCTTCATTCGAGCCATGCTTCCATGCCCTATCATCGTTAATTATCCAAGAAAAGAATGGATTTCCATATTTGGCCCCATATTCTTAAACGCTAAGCAAATCTTTTGTCCGCCATTTTTTTTTTCTTTTTTTACTGAAATACGTCGAGCTGTCAAGGAAAATGCATCACATAAGGTCTGAACCGATATGGTTAGCTTTGCATTTTTGTAACAACAGCTGTGTTTGAACCGAACATTTTCCTTGTGGTTTTTGGCAGGTGGTGTCTCAGATGAGGGAGATCGTAAATAAGGATTCCCAGAATTTGTCGTCATCAAATTCATTTTTATTGGATGATGACCTGAGGTAAAGTGTGTTAAAAATATGATTCGACGGTAGCTATGATTCCCTTGAAATCGACCAAAACTATGAAATACCTCCTGTTTGACCAATCAGAGGCTAAACTGTATCTTCTTTTGTATGTCACGACCCCACGAATGTTTCTCTTTATAGCTCTCTGATCTCGTTTATTGCACGATCTTTCTTGCAGCATTCCATTCTCCACCGAAGATGTATATATGGCAATACCTGCAATAGAACCAACAGATATAGAGCCTCCAAAATTCTTCTCCGAATACCCTTCTGCGCAGCTGCTGTTGCAGGCTGTTAAGTAAACGATCCACCACACGTTGCATAGCTGTAAGTGCTCCCGTCTTCCTCTGTCCATGCTCGTTTCTCAGTCCATTCCGTGTTTGCTGATCAGCCGAATAAAACTGCAGCGTGCAAACCTCGGCTTTCGCCTTCTTGTGCAGCCGTTTGCATTGATTCAAATGTCAGAGTGAAGAAACTGTATATGAGGTTAGGCCAATCTGCAAATTCGAAACTGGTAGCTGTCGAAAATGTGATGTAAAACGTAGCAACGTCGTTCGATTCTGTAAGCCGTGTTAGGTCACACGCAGGTTAGGATGATGGATTTGTTTGTACAAAGGATCGTAGGTAGCAAATTTGCTCAAAAAGGCTTAGAGCATAATTTTGTCTAAGCTTTGGCCCTTTTTTGAGCAATGTACATTATTCATCTTGTTTAATGCAGCTGTTGTATTCCATCTAATTCTACTTGTCTTAAAAGTCTCCTCTTCTTCATTTTGCTTGTTTCGTTGTTTTGATTGTAAATGAATCTAGCTACTCGAACGAGTCAAAATCTACGAGTAATTTTACTCGTTTCCGGTTCTAATCATCAACCTACAAGATGGCTCGTTATAAATTACGAGTAGCTTTATTCATTTACAGACAAAATTACCCGTTTCCGGTTCTAATCATCAACCTACATCTAAGGACTAAGATCGCTCGCTATAAATTACGAGTAGCTTTATTCATTTACAGACAAATGAAGCAAAAAATGGAATTAACACACTATACACTCCAAATATCATTCCTTATAATCATCAAAGATTCCAAGTTACATACAAAATTTCGACCCCTCGATGTTGAAAACATTAGTATTCTACACAAAAATAAGCGTCAATTACCAAATTAGCCCTCGATGCATCTTATCCCGACGGCTTCAAGGCCACCCCGTTCGAATTCGAGTTCGAGATGGCCACCGCAGCGCAATGCTGCAGATCGGCCAACGAGAACGACCTCCACGTCGAGAAGTCCTTATTCCTTGGCGAGGACGAGCCGCCCGGGGAGCTGCATTCGCTCTCCGAGTTGCTCATGGCCACGGCCAGGGCCAACGTGGTCCTGGCCGTGGCCGAGCCCGTCACCCTCTTCGATATGCCCCCTCCGTTGCCCCTCAACGGGGAGGCTCCCCGCGTCTTCTCCCAGTTGAGGTTGGAGGCGAGCAAGTTTCTCCGTTTCCTCATGTACGCGTTCTCGGGCTTCGCGATGTCTTTGATCGAGGATGAAGCCGTGGCGTCTCCTAGGCTCGCAAACGACTTCGATTTCCCGCTATAGAACCTCGAAATCCCCCTCCTGCATTATCATCTCAAACATTCAGAAACAACGACGACGACGACGACAACAACAACAACAACACGAGACGAATATAAGTAGGACTATGCTACTAAGTAGGTAGCTAGGAGAATTGAATACAATATTCCCAATTACAACATTTTTCAAAGACCTAATTTTCAAGAAAACCCAATACTATATAATCAGTGTGCACCAAAGATAGCGACTGCCGTCAGCTAGGAAAATCAGAGACAATCTCACAAGAATTCATCAAATATTACAACCATGATCATTAAAATCCTAAAAAAACAACCATGATCACTAAAAAAGAGCTACATATTACCCCAAAAAAAAAAAAAATCACAACTTTAAATTAAAATTAAAAAATCATCCTTATTGGCAAAACTTCCTCCAAAAATCCTAAAAACACAACCATGATCATTAAAAAAGAGCTACATAACACCAAAAAAAAAAAAAAAATCACAACTTTAAATAAAAATAAATAAAAAATCAACCTCATAGGCAAAACTTCCTGCAAAGCTTCCATGGCATCCAAGGGCCCTTTATAGGAGCTTTGCACCTCTTCACCATCACCAGATTTCTCCAATGAATTCTCAGAAAGATCACTGTTTTTCCCTATTGAAGAAGAAGATTCATCTGAGAAACTACTATTATTGCAAGAATTCTTCACCAACCCAATTTTTTCCTCTTCTTCCTCTCTAACATCCTTAAACATAACCTTTTTCCCCACAAAAAACCTCTGATCTCCACTGTAAATCTGATCAATCCCATGCCCAAACCTCCCACCATCTTCAACACCAACTTTGCTCATCACTCTTGTAGGCATATTTTCAACACTACCCAGAAAAAACACAATTGCAAAAATTCAAGAAAATTCGATGATCATGAAAAAGATCACGTTTTGGGAAGAGGGTGCTTTCTGAAAATGGAGCCCGGAATCATATCTTCTCCATTGGAGATGGGATCTAAAGCAGAATTGAAGAAGAATATACTGTGTGAGAAAGAGAAGAAAAAAGAAATCCCTTACAGCAAAGTATATAGATCACTACAAAGGAGAGAATAGATAATATTAATACACACAAAATAAAATGTTTTTGTTTATTATTTTATATATAATCTTGGATCTTAACGAAAAAGAGAGATGGATTGATGAAAAGGGATTTTGAGTGTTGAATATTCTTTGTTGGATGGATATATAATAAATGATGAGATAAAATTGGGGGGTGGGTGGGTGGGTGGGGGTGGGGTGAGGTGGGTGGGTGGGTGGTGGATGGTTAGGTCTTATCCTGAAATCCTCATCCATTGGTGTTTCTATTTTAGAGGGAGAAGAAAATGGGAAATGGGAAAAATAGAAAAAGATAAAGGGAAAAGGTGATGTGTATTAAATTAAGGTAACAATGTTTGTTTAAACTTGTAGTTGTACTAAAATTATTGCAATAATGCTTAGATGAAAAGTAGGTGTGTATATGGCTCATGTTTCACTATGATTATTATTTATCAAAAGAATATTGTTTGTATATAGTCAACTTACTTGTTCAGATTCCTTTTTGATTTGATGAAGCTTTGGATTGGATTAGTCACCAAACCAATCCATTCTCTCCCCTATTTTCTATAATATGGGTCACAAATTTTTCATTGGCTCCACATGGGATGCCAATTCATAATAATGGCAATTATTTATTATGATTACTATGAATATAATAAATGATATATGCATATCTTTAGAAAGAACATGTATGATATATACATATTTTTAGTAGTCATGGTTTTTTTTTTGTTTTTGATTTTTTCAAATTTTAATACGTAGTTTATGTCGTATGGTAGCTATGTATCGTGGTAGTCAGTTTGACATCCACGTGATAAATTACGAATATTTGAGAGAAAATCCAAATTTTACGATCGTGTAATAACAACATTTAAGAATAGTCCTTTTTCGTTCGGATAAATATCATTTTCTTATCCAAAATACTAACCAATAAATTGACTTCGTCTACAAATCTAAAAATGCCACTTTTTTGGTATTAAAATGGGAAGGTACAAATATTGTAGGTACAAATCCCCTATATATAGAAATAGTATTTTTTTTCTATTTATTTAAGGGAATTATCAATTTAAACCCTGAATTATACCCTCTTTATCAAAAATATACCAAACTTTAATAAATATACTTTTAAACCCTAAATTATGATTTTTTTTTATCAAAAATACCCCGGCTCCATTTTCCGGCC
>JAYJMF010379860.1:0-26039 GCA_036873715.1 Salvia sclarea | reverse complement strand
TATATATAATTATTGTTTTACGTCATTTTATAAATACAGGTAACTATATATCATAAATGTAAAAAAAAATATTATATAATTTTTTAAGTTTCTAAAAATAGTTTGCTCTCCCTACCCTTTTGGGGTCTGGCTCCGCCGCTGGTCTACGGTGTGCGTATATATACACACTTCACGGCAACGTCGTCATAATGCAATAAATCGTATATTTTCAATGCAAATTTTATTTCTTACCAATATACACACATTCGTGTATAATATCATACATATATTAATATATATATATATAAATTTGAATTGGATTGCGGATGTAATGGCAAGCATTTGATGTGTGACAGCCCACCTAAAGAATGTAGTAACATGGGGTGCATGTGTGGGAAAATGATAATTAGTGGCCAAAATAAGAATTTTGAAAACCACTTTCATCTGCCTAATTATTATTGGCTTATCTGCTTTACGTGTAATTACAGTAATAAGTCTAATATTTCCACGTTAAATCACATGCAACTAATTGAGGTTAGCGCTTAATACACACTCGATTATTTGCTAATTGCTAGACATAATATAGTTCGATCTATCATCATTTACGCTACGACGAAGAATCATAAAATTCAATTATGACTCTCTCTCTCTATTATTTGTTTTTTTACAAAGAAAAGACTTTTATTGCACTCATCATATTATTTGCTAGACATTATAGATGGATATCATCATTTACGACGAAGATTCATATAACTCAATTATGATAAATCTCTCTCTCTCTCTCTCTCTCTCATTAAAAGCTAAATTAAATGATGCCATTTTTACAACTTTGCACTCATTTTTGGGGTCCAAAATAAGCTCAATATATATTAGAAGTTGATTTAAATTTCATAAAAACTAAAAAAAATATTACAAAAAGAATTATAAAAGTAAAAATTTTATTATGCCCGTAGAATGAGTTAAAAATCATTACCTTTTATTAAAACTATTCTATAAATTGGGACATTTAAAAAAAAAAAAACAAGCTTATATAATTGGGATGAGCTCCAGTGTACCACATTTGGTGTACCACTTTCATTTTTCTTTATTTTTTTAAATATTTTTTTGTCATTTTTTTTATTATAATACTATGAATAATATTAAACTTTTATTTCAAAAATTAAATTTTAAAAACATTATATACCCTAACTTTGGATTTATCAATCCTAAAAATGATTTATGAACCACTAAAAATGAAATTAAATGTTAAAAAATAATTATACATCCTAACTGAATGGAACGAACCCTTATTAATAATTATATAATTAAACTAAAACATATAAAATTGAAATTGACGAAAAAAATATTTAAAAAATAAAGAAAAATGAAAGTGGTACACCAAATATGGTACACTGGATCTCATCCCTAATATAGTTCGGATGAAGGAAATATATTGCAGTCTGGCGTAACCCATTAAAATAAAATAAAATAATTAGAAAACATATATTGCTAGGCTTCAAAAAAGTTTATGCACATGAATATATGTCTATTCTCATAAAAGCATTTTCTTTAATGTTGTTAGTTATTTAGGTTCCAAATTCAAATTTATTGCATACTAACATGGAAGTACTTATTTAATTATAAAACTTCCCAACTCAAAAGAAAAAGTTGAAGAACATGGGGTGCTTACACCAAGAAGATCATTTGCTTACACAGATAGACTTGAATATAATTGTACGTACATATTTGTACGTTTTAGTACAAAATGATTCACGTTGTTGCAACTAAACTAGTTGAAAATTTAAAATCATTAATAAATTATACTATTATCTTCGAGCACGATTCACGAAATTCTCTATTTATTAATTTTCGCGAGTGTCAGTTTATATTCCATTTTATTAATTCATCTTTACGTAATAAATTATAGGATTAGAGCAAGATACGAAATAAAAGATTCGATTAATCCAAAATGAAGGGTAAAAAACATTTTTAGGAGTAAAAAAACAGAACATGTCGCTACTTTTGAAGATTTTGCAATACCGTCACGCTTTTAAAATTTGTTCGTATTGATACACAACGCTGCAACATTATTTTCAATAATGTCATTAGGTCAAAAGAAAATTTATCAAAATGGTACGCGAATTTTACATTTTTTCAATAATATCGCGGGACTAATTTCGTATCATCAAAATGTCTACATGGTTGTCTAAATATTACGTGGAATATCTGACTTGCCATATCCTCGTGAACAATGTCAATTTTTCTAAAAGGATGTGGTATTCCACGTCACATCACTTATATATCTCGATATAGAAAATTAGCCCCGCGAATTATTGAAATATTGTGAACTAATTTTTGTAAATAAAAACTAAAAGTAAATCAATAAAACATGACATTGTTGAGGGAAAAAACTTACACGTTGTGATCACATTTTTTGGTATTTCAAAACTTTTTAAAGAAAGGGATAGATAGAGATTTTGCAAATCGATAAGACATGACATTGTTGAGGGAAAAAACTCACACGTTGTGATCACATTTTTTTGGTATCTCAAAACTTTTTATAGAAAGAGATAGATAGAGATTACAAAGATCATGTGGAATAGATAAAGGTAGAGATCCCCATGAGGATTGCCTTAATTTGAGAGGCAAAAAGGCAATTAACCTCTCTTAATCAACCAATCAAAATAATCCAATAAACCCTACCCCATGTCCCCCACCAAATCAATCATGTGCATGCTTAGATTATGGATTTCCTAAACCCAATTAAATCAACATAATCTTGATTTCTTAACTAACCAATATATTTAAGAGAATAATCTTAACCGCCACACCATCAAAAAAAATTGTGACCATATATGATAATATTAGTTATTTGTAACTATTGAATTCATGATGATCATCTTCACAATTTTCGCAATCATGAATTAAATGACAATTGGTTTAGATGAAAGTGACAATTTTTTTAATAAAAGTGACAATTATTATAAAGAATAAAAGTGACGCTTGTGATCAATGGATCAGATCCGAGTCGTATTCGAGTTGTAAGATTCATGCGCGCGCAAAAGACCGCCTCTATATATAATGAATTTGAGTAGAATTTATTATCACATTTACACATTCTATTCTAGGATATGCATAGAGATGTTTTCTTTTTCTTTATTTCAAAAAAGATATGTATAGGGATTCGAGCAAGAATTAATTAGAGTGCTCATAAAAAGAAAAATGGGAGGATAAAATAAGTTAATTATGTCGATCCCACCTTACATCACATGGGAGGCTGAGGTTGTGAAATGTAAAGTTCATAGAATCATATTTCTAAATTTGACGCCTAAGTAATCCAAATTGAGTAATTATTTCATTAATGAAGTTAAACATGTGTTTTGTTAATCCCGAGTTTAATTCTTCCTTAGAAAGGAAATCAATAATTATAATTTATCAAACAACCTACTGTACTTGAAAATTAGTTTACTCCTCATTTTTAAATAATCTTGTTTAATTTCGAGCTCTACATAGATAAATAATTATTTATATCATATTGGTAAATGCTTTGCAAAGTAAATAAGTAAATTCTACTATTTCATACTGGATTTTTAAGTCGAATAATGTGATTACTGATTATGCATTTAATAAATATACGAAAATTCCCTCCAGAAATATTTGAGAGTGGTGTTCCTTAATAATGACGAATTGTTACCAAAAAGACCAATTTTTTGGTCAAATGAAGAGTTGTTAATTGATTTCGAAAAAGTCAAGAACAATTAATCAGGAAATCAAGTTAATTAATATTTTACAGATCATCGTGGCAATAGGAAATCAGAAAATCCCATCTGTGTGCACATGCCGAGTTGGTTGTAAAACCACTAGGGATCTCAGAAATGAAACTAGATTTTTTTTTTTTTTTTTTAAAAAAACAATTTTTTTTCTCTAACTTACTAATTGAAGATCAATTTAAATTATCTTTATTTTTATTAATCTACAACTACAATTTAAAGGAAAGAAAAAACATTATCGTATAGATAAAGTTTGGATCCTAGGTTACTACGAGTGAAAAAAAAATTAGTTTACTCCTCATTTTTAGAATTAGAAACCAATCTAATTCATATTTTTTTAGATGTTGTTATGTTTGATTCACACTTTTTAGGGTGGGAATTTGGTAAAATCTTCTGCATTCTAGAAATTGTACTATTTTAATATTTTTAAAAAATATTTTGGATATAAAAAATATGTAATCTTGGATTTAGATGAAGCTGTATGATGTTGTCAGTTTGAATGAGTTGTTAACTATGTAGACAAGAGGTTGGACTGAATGCCTATTGGCTTTGAACAGATCCCAAATCAACTTCAATTTTGTTGTGCTTCCTTAATTTAAATACCATTTCTTAACTTTTTCAACCTCTCAATATGTCGTTTTAAATTTTTATAATTTATATATGTAAGGCTATTATGAGTACACATATAATGCATATGGAAGCGGCGTTTATTATTGTATTAAACGTATAAAATATTGTATCATGAAAGTTTATGTATAATCCAGGTGAAATATCCATCTAGTAAAGTGAGACATTTACCTTTGATCTTCATGATCGAAAGGCTAAAAATAGTTCTCGATGATTCTTATTTTAAAATTCAGTTCTAAATTGGTAACAAAAGAGTGGGTGAGATATATGTATTTATTATTTGTTGCCAATGAATTTGCATAGTACTTTTGTTACAAACACAAACCACTTAATATCATATTAAACACACATTTAATTTTCCACGTACAATTATGTCCATAACTAGTTTCTCGATGTTACTTCATGCTAATTAATTAATAAGACAAAATATATTAGAGTGAGAGACATTTTCAATTAACTACATTGAAAATTGTTTCTTAATAGATGTGGAAGTAAGTACCAACCTATCCTTTGAGGGTGACAATATTTATGCCATTAGGTAGAAAATTAAATTTCATTCATGTGGCAGTGTTAAATCATGCAATTTTTGTCACATTATATAGAATTATGGATGTAACATTTGCTCTTTCATGGACAGAAAATTTCGAGTCAACTGTAACGAGACCTTTAAAATTCTATGTTAACTGACAAAAAGAAATGCAATTGTGAGAGTATCTAATGACTATATTTTTCGTTCAAGAGCAAATTACAAAAATGCCCCGTTCAACGACGTACCAAACCAAGTCGGAACGTGACGAGGAGCCGGTGACCGAGGGCCCATCATACATCGGCCATAACTATAACGTTCGCAGGTAGCAAATTTCCTTGCCGGGAAAGTTCCGATCCGCACGAAAGGCGTAACGATCTGGGCATGAGTTCACTACGCATCAAAAAAAAGGTCACCCAAACACAAAAAAGAAACCCTATTTCAATAAAACATCCTTTGCTAAAAGCCCCTTTGAGCTAATTTTTATGCCTCAACTAACCATGGGTTGTGAAGTTGTAACGCTCGACATCTGTTTCAGCACCCTATTGTAGAATTCCCAAGACATGTCTTGTTCGCCTATAGGGCTTTGACCGAATGGGTGTTGCTCCACGTATTTCTGCACATTTTCAGATGCTGCCACACCTTCCAAATACAGCCGAAGATCACCTCCGGGACCTGCAATACAAGGAATCGTTTCCCGTTAGCAACAACCTATTTGTTGTCAATTTAGAGAACATCAAGGCTCATGCGATCTCGTTAACCATTGGAGATCGAATTCCCAACCAACAAAATAAAAGGCAAGGCACCAAGAAATCGTTAAGACATGTGCAAGCACCTTAATTTCCCTAAGAAGTTATCGTGTAGAAAGGAGGGCAATGAGGACATTTTGTTGAGTCTGAATCAAGATCCACAACGAACCATTTTGAGTCCAAATAGGTCTATTCTTTATTAGATTTATGACCAGCATCTCATTTTGAACAGTCTTTAAGTGATTTAGGCCGGTTTGAATATCCACATAATACATATCCCTTTAGAATCCTTTTTCCTAAATGCTACCCTAAATCAAATCTTTTGATCCAAATTCAACCTAAGAGAATTTTATTAATAGGACTTTGGGGGTTCAATATTGATGAAAATGTAGTCGGATTCTATATAGTACTGGATAAGTGGATATCGCATTGCCTTACTGTCAGACACAATCAGAGGGCGTTGGGGGAATGAGTGTTACGACTATTTTCTGATGTTCCCTGGTCAAGTTATTCTGAAAAAAATTATACTCGAAACGGAGATACTTATAGAAACTTGGTACATCTCAGGAAATATTTATTTTTGGGAAATGAAAATAAGAACAAAAGCAAAGATATGTACATGGATAAGTATATCACCTAATGCATTATCATTCTCGTCGGTATACTGGAATGGATGAGGAGATATTGCTGTATGCAACTAAACAAGCCAAACAAAAACTAGAGATTAGTAGGAAGAAGAAGCTATGAAAAATAGAAGTTAAAAAAAGAAACAGACTGGATATGTTAATAGGAACAAAAGCTTACAGGATTTAGCAAGGCCTTGTAAGGAGAATCATCAATCAACAATGTGTTTGATTCGTTAAAATCTCCCTTTTTCCAGGGACAACTAGGATCATCCGTTTCCCAGATTTTCCTCAGCTCCTTGCAGACCAACGGCTTATGATGATTTTCAAGGGTTTTGAACCCTGTTTTTGTACAATGTGTCATATCCTGCAGTATACATGATACAAAATTATAAAATTGTAATTCTGCATTCAAGACTAGAATCAATTACCAACAGCCAATCCCAACATTAAAATTTAAACATGGTGTTAGGAGATGATAACAGAGGCAAATAACATTTTTGTTACTGGACCAATTCGAGCACCTAGACGAGTTGCAATTTTAATCAAACAGCAGGGAAACAATTTGATAGACAAGGTTATATGCACGATTATAGCCCATGACATGTCAAATGCAAATCTCTAATTTTTTGTTGGTGGTGGGATAGGGAGCAGGCAAGCAGGGCTATGTTGTTTTAAAGTTTAGTAAGCACACTATGACATGTGCACCAATATTTTTGCTATTGGACTAATTCGAGAACCTATACAAGCTTACACTGTCAATCAAACAGGCACTGGATTAATTGAATAGACAATTATAAGCACTATTATATCCCCATGGCATGTCAAATGCAAATGTTTACTTTTTGTTGGTGGTGGGGGTGGGGTGGCAAGAAGGGCAATGTTGGCTTTAGAGTGTAGTAGCCACTTAGACATGTGTAATTAGACAACACACAGGAAACGGGCCAAGACCGTGAACTGAATATATGAATATTCATAGGATATGCCAAAAAGTATTAATTGGACCATTGGGTATGTAAAAGCTATTTAGGTAGACTTCTAAGAAAACTTACCCAAACAAAAAGCAAGTTGTCCTTTTGATCTTCTAGTATAAAACTCAGAACTTTATCAATAACTCTCCTGTGTAGTTTCAGACGTAAATACCAAAGTTAGAAATTAAGTCCCAACACAACAAACTTGGAGATGGTCCAAAAAATAGAAGTGGTATAACATGTATGTAATAGAACAGAGAATAGCATGAGCGAAAAGAATAGAGTAATCTGGAAAAGGAAATAGCATAGTTTAAGGAGTACTTGGTTCTTGATGACCATATGCCCACATTAAAGTTCTGGAAACAGAACTTCAGAAAGTCATGACAGAACGGTCTCCTGAAAACTACAACACGATAACAACAAGCAGTCAAATCCAGTTCATCCGAATAACTTGATGCATAGATATCAAGAACTTAGTAAGCAAATAAAGCAACATGCAATACTGACCTGCTCGTCCAAAAAATTTGATATCCGCTTGATAATTTTTTGGTGCTGGGAATACTACATCTGCAAGCAGACCATTTATATCAAGGACAAGAAGTTTTTTCCCAACTGAAACAGTAGGGACTGCACTCCTCCCCTCAGCATGACCTATTCTCTCATCCAGATCTTTTGTTGATCCTGCATCAATTCTGCCAGATTCATCCTTAACATTTGCCGCCTTCTTTCTTCGTCGAGCCATTCTTCTTTTCAAAGTAGCACGATTTTGTGTAGATCCTGTATCCATTTTTGCCTGGTCTATTCTCTGAACCTCATCTTCAACTTTTGAATTCTCGACTATCACATTCCCTTCAGTAACTGCATTGCAAGTAGGAACTGCACTCCTCCCCTCAGCATGACCTATTCCCTCATCCAGATCTTTTGTTGAACCTGCATCCATTGTGCCAGATTCATCCTTAACATTTGCCGCCTTCTTTCTTTGTCGCCTCATTTTTCTTGTCAAAGTAGCACGACTTTGTGTAGGTCCTGTATCCATTTTTGCCTGGTCTGTGTTCTGAACTTCATCTTGAACTTTTGAATTCTCAACTGTCACATTCCCTTCAGCAACATTATGTATTGACCTTATATCAGTTTGAGTCGAGCCCATACTTGGAACTTTATCTCTACTCTCTGGAATCCTGATGTTTATATTTACTTCAGTGAGATTTTCTGTTGTTCCTGCATCCATTCTGCCGGAGATTTCATCCTCAATTTTTGCCGCCTTTTTTCTTTTTCGCCTCTTTTTTCTTTTCACAGTGACAGACCCTTCAGAAAGATTTTGTGTAGGTCCTGTATCCATTTTTGCCTTGTCTATGCTCTGAAATTCATCTTCATCTTTTGGATTCTCGATAGTTACATTCTCTACGGCAACATTATCTGTTAATCCTGTATCCATTTGAGTCAGGCCCCTGCTTGGAACTTCTGTTGATCCTGCTTCTGTTCTGCCCGAGAAATCATTCTTAACTTTTGCCTTCTTGGTTTTTCTTCGCTTCTTTTTTCTTTTCACAATCATATTTCCTTCAGCAAGATTTTCTGTGGGTCCTCTATCCATTTCTGCCTGGTCTGTGCTATGAATTCCATCTTGAACTTTTGGATTACGGATAGGCACATCCATTTTGGTATCATTATCTGTTGACCCTGTATCCATTTCAGTCTGGACCACGCTTTCGAGTGCATCTTTAATCTCTGGCTTATTGAGAGTTGCAACTCCTTCAGATAAATTTTCTGGTTTAGTATCCATTTCACTATGGAATTCATTGTTAACTTTTACCTTCTTGTTTTTCCCCTTCTTTATTCTTTTTCCAGCCACATCTTCTTGAGCAATTTCTGCTGGCTGTGGTGTTTCCATTGAATTTTGCTTCATACTTTGAGCTTCATCTGTTGGATTCTCAGTGATAACCTTTCCATCAGCAAGATTTTCATTCATTTGAGTCTGGCCCGCTTTAACCTTTGGCTTCTCGTTGGTCACATTTGCCTTCTTTGTTTTTCTCTTTGTGATGACACTCTGTGCTTGACCATTTTCCAAGTTAGTGTGGCACATGCTCTGAGTTTCATCTTCGATTTTCAGATTCCCAATATCCATTTTAGTTGGGCCAGTTTGGACTGCATCTTTGGTGGTCATATTTTCTTCAGCAAGACTACTAGCATCCAGTTCACGTTGGACTTCTGGTTCAGCTTCAGTCCTCGCATTCCTTTTTCGCTTCTTTGTCCTTTTCCCAGCAATATTTTTTGTTGGCCCTGCATCAATAATACTTTGGTCTTTGCTTTGAGACTCATCAAGTACTTCAGCGAGATTTCCTGATGAACCTATGTCCTCTTTAGCTTGGCAGAAGATTTCCTGTCCATCTTTATTTTTTCGCTTCTCAATAGTTGCTTTTCCTTCAGCAAGTTTCTTCATTGACCTTGTAGTCATTTTAGTTCGACCAGTGCTTTCGACTTCATCTTTAATCAACTTGTCCACAACCACATTTCCTTCAGGACTGTTGCTCACTAATTGAGCATCTGTATTATTCTGGTCCAAGCTCTGGCCTTCATCTTTAACTATCGCCTTATTGCTCTTTCGTGCCTTTTTCTTTCCCCTGTTAGCTTTCCCATCACAAAGAGTTTCTGCTGAAGGTGTAGCCATATTCCAAATTTTATATAGTGGCTGAACTGTCAAATCTGCCTCATGAACATTCGACACTTCGTAATCTTGTCATGCTCGTGTCTATCATATCTGCAAGAGAACCTTACTAAGTTTTGCTTCTGAACCTCACAATTAAAACCTCAACTACAATCACTATAAACTACAATAAACCTACATATGATAATATCATAAGAAACCTAAGAAGAAGGTTAGAAGCCATAAAAGACTTTCTTTGACAATCAACAAAGATTTTACCATAAGTAATTCACAGAATCCATTAACAAAGACACGTGTTTTAGCCAAATTATCAACATTATCTGACCACAAAGTAAAAGCTCACATTCCACGGCATTACATACACAAACATATTGATTTATCCATAAGAAGAATTTGTTATTCGAACTTATCTACACTGGAAAAATTAAGCAAACATATTGATTTATCCATAAGAAATTCACAGACTCCATTAACAGAGACACATGCTTTTATCCACATATCAACATTATTTCACCACGAAGTACAAGCTCACATTCCATGCCATTACATATACAAACATATAAATATATATATATAACAAAATCCCCAAATTGACAGAGGAGGAATTTGTTATTCGAACTTACACACTGGTGAAATTAAACAAACATATTGATTTATTTATCCATAAAAAAACAATTCAGCAATAGAAATCAAACAGAATGCCTGCATGAATCCGTACCAGAGGAGTATAGGGTGGGCTGAAGCACCTCCGACCGGAAAATCTCGCCGGAAAACTGCTAAACCGCGGATTGGAGAAGGGAGGAGCCGCCGATTTCCGGAGTAGATACGCTCCTCAGTCGCGTAGCGGCGGCGACGGCTGCTGCTTTGGCAATGGCGAGCGGCGAAAACGAAAGGAGAGAAGAGAAATGGTAATTTTTTTAAAACAAAAAGGATTAAATAAATCATTTGCTAATAACCCCCCACGACTAGTTTGTGAGTCAAGAACAAAATTAGTACTACTATTTATCCAAAAGAAAAAATGTGCATATACTTTCATATTTAAATAATTTTTTAGTTACAGATTTTTCTTGTACAAATATTATTTGTATGTATAGATTGTTTTTATGTGATTGAAGTGATTTATCTTATCTTTTTGGTGCCTTGAGTGATTATAAATATGAATTACTATTAAAGAATATTGAGAAAATGTTAGGGACATGTTTTTCCTATTTATTACTACGGCTACTATATGGTATCAACTAATTTTAAATTATGTTTAATAAACTAATTAATTTTTAATATTGATTAAAAGCTGAAATATCTTTATAGTACTTTTTTTGAGGTAAAAAATATCTTCATACATAAGATGATATTTTTAGGCCCAAAAATGCAAGGCCCACAAAAAACTAGTGGAGTAATATATAAAGACTGCTTTATTAATTATTCATCCAAAATCAATAATTAAATGACTAAATTTCTCATAAATATAAACAGAAAAACTTAAAAATAAATAGATAAATTAAAAATAAGCAAACGTAAATAAGAATCGAATTGCTTAACTATTGGAAACTTTTTTTAATCATCCATATACTGATTTTTTTCCTTAAAATGTGACAAATATTAGCTGCGCAAATTAATTTATCTTATAAATACTCATAAAAGCTACCAACCTCTCACATACTAGTGAACAACACCAACTTCAATCTCTTTTAATTAGTATATTTCTATTCCAAAGAAAAAACAGAATCAACATATGTCCCACAATTTCCAAAAATTCAAATTTAAAAATAAAATACCAAAAATAGTTCAATATTTCCTACTTGTTTCATTTGTTGAGTTTCACAATAAGAACAAGGAAAAAGAGGCTCCATTTCAAATCTCTCTGCAAAACGAAGCTCTTTCTGTGAAAATTGGCAAGTAATCTTTCCTTTTTGATTGTTTGTTTGTTCATATATATCATAATTTGATATGTTATTTATTCGTGTATTGGAATAGATAATGATGCATCATTGAATATGCTTTGCAAATTATTTTGATTTCCCATCTTGAATTTTGTCCTATGATGAATGATCTGCAGATAAACTCAAATGCATCTTTGTTTGTGTATCAAATATAATATGGAGTTATGTTGGTTAATTCTCTAAGCAAAATCATTTTATTATAATTTGCTTTAGGAAAAGCATTATCCAAATTTACATACCTCTCTATCTTTTCTTTATAAATATTTGGTCGTGCCTCGGTGCCCTAATCTCAACATTTTTGCCCATTATACTCCATATATTTTCTAGACTTTTGCGCTTGTCCTTCATGTTCTAGCTACATTTGTCATGTGTTACATGTTTTATGTTCTTTAACTTACGATTTCTAAAAAAAAAAAAAAAAAAAAAATAGAAAGATCAAATCTATCACCGTTGTCCACAAAATGTCTTTTCTTTTCCAAAGAAAATCCACACTAACGTTTCCTAAAAAACCCTCATTTTTAGCATTTTACACAAATGTCTCGTGTGGCGCATAATTTGGAAAACATAAATTAAAGTAAATTCGTCCAGATTCTTAAGAGGATTATCGATTGATTAAGATTGATTCTTTTTCCATCCAAGAATCCAGCAAGGTGACTCATTGTTTGTTACCGAATTATATGATACATTAACTTTTTGTGGGAAACTAAAAGGTGAATTATTTTTGTAGAAACCATAAGTTTGAATATTTTCATCGGAAAGTGTTGAAAGATAGGGACACAAAACACAAATAATCCTTGATTCTGTTTCACAATAAGTGTTATAATCAAAATAAATGATTAAAACGAAAAAAATGTTAATCTGACATAAAAGCAATTAGTCACAGATGATCACTTCTCTCTCCAAGTGCTTGTTATTTTTGCTTGATTTATAGAACTTGTAATTTCTATATATGTGTCTCATATTGAATTTCTTTCAGGAATAATAAAGCAAAAATAATAAATTTGATAGAGAATGGGTCGTGGTGTGAGCGCCGGCGGTGGCCAGAGTTCCTTAGGCTATCTTTTCGGCGGCGGCGAGGCGGCGGCGCCACCGCCACAGCAACCGCCGCCAAATAATCCAAATCCAACTACTGAACATGAATCTCAACCTGAATCTGAATCTGCCGCAGAGAATCCTACCGTCGACAAAAATAATCAGAATCCAATAATCACCACCACAACTTCTTCAGCCACAAACAACTATTATAGAAGTGATGGCCAAAACTGTGGCAACTTCATCACGGTAATTCAACGGGTTTCGATCATGTTTTGTGTTCCCAACTTTCAGTATTTTTCTAGAAAAAGGAAACACTCTCATCTTTCGGCTTAGGTGTCCTGTGTCCGACGGGATGATGAGTCACCCTGCTGGATTATTAGATTAGTCGGGGTGGGAAAAAAAATCACATGAATTAACCTATAATCCACCTAAAATTCGGTGAAATGGCTTAGTGTGTCATGGCCCAAGCGGAACATTTTGTGGAAAATATTAAATTACTGAGGTTGTTTTTTGTTAAAAAAAATAAGGTATAATATTCGTGGAAAGCACTAAAAAGATTGGAGTCTTTTAAGAAAACATAAATATTTTTTGGAGAAAGCCAGAAGTTGGAAATACAAAATATGATTAAACAAACTCATATAAAAACCACATCATATATTGTTTTCCACAAAATGTATTGTGTTATAAAATTCGGCAATGGATTTACCTTACCGAATTATTGGGGTGGATACAAGAAAATCCACTTCAAGTAGTCTATAATTAACGTAAGAATCCAATGACGTTGCCTAATTTTGTGATGATTTTTTTTCATGGAAAACATAAGTTGGTGACATTTTTTAGATGTGGTGGAAAACATGATTACATCGAATTTAATTTGTATTGAAACAGGATCGACCGTCGACGAAGGTCCATGCTGAACCCGGCGGCGGCTCCTCTCTCAGTTATCTCTTTGGCGACGGCAAGAAGTGATATGTCGCATCTGAAACAACGTCATTTTTTTAGCTATCTTCCTTTTTTATTTCATTTTAGGGGTATTGCGTTACATCGTAATTACTTTATGTGCTTGTAAATATTTAAACTTCGATCCAATCAACTTGGGCAAAATTTATTGTGAGAGCGGTCTTACATGTGACTATGTGAGGGTGGACATATCCACCCAACCGATTGAGTATGGCGGCGATCCCCACATGTGAAATCGGTCTCACATGAGCCTGCCTCATCAACTTGATGTCGTCTTTAGCGGTTACAGTTAGTCGTATATCGTTGAAGTATATAGTTTCATAACATTTGAGATTACTATATGAGACGATTATTAAATCATATGATTCATCATCTTTTGAGGGATTTTTGAATTTTAATCAAAATTTAATAAATTTCCCAACGCCATTTCCCTTTCTCTCATCGGTTGCAAATGATTATTCAAACTATTGATTTTAATTTATTTATGTAATTTAAATAGCTATCATATAACTTTAGTCATTCAAGATGGTGTTTGATTTTGATTTTGGGATTTCCGAATTTAAAAGAAGATTCTAATATAGATTTTATAAATTTATGTTTTGCAAAAAAAATCTACAAAAATAATTCCTACAATATAAATAAATTGCATATTGTTTGGATCTAAAGTAAATTATTTGGATTAAATAAAAAATATCATAGCACACGCGATCTGATATTAATAAATCTGGCAAAACAAGTTCGATCCGATTAAATTTTAGACAGAATAAAGCTAATTAATATATTCAGTTTCTTTTTCGAATAATTTTATTACTCTCAACACTTTAAGTATATATTTTTTTATCACCATTTTATATTATTCAAAAAATTTAAATAAATATTATGAAATTCCGAGTCAATTTTCTAGTCTTTATAAATTTATTTTCCTTAAATTGTGTCATTCAGTTCATTGAAATATGCAATATGCATATTGAGTTAAAGCATGTGACACAAATTTTAATTTGACATATGATTTTCAATCCGTAATAGATTTAAAATGGAAAAATTATATGAAGCAAAATATAGGAGGAAACGCATTATGCACCAATATAGCATTTATCATACTTGTAAATAAAAAAATTAGTCCGTTAATATAAAAAGATAAAAGAAACAATCATTCTCGTGTTAAATTACATATTTGACCTTGTTTCTCAGAATTATGAGTTAATAATATCCAACTCGTAAAATGTCATGTTTTTATCTTTGTTTTTTTTATAAGAATTAGTGAAATCAAGAGAAAAACATATCATTTGACGAGTTGAAAAAATAATGAGGTAGATGCTTATAACAATAGTCTTTTTCACAAAATACCTTCTTTCTTTTAATGGCTAATATAATGAAATTGGGTACAAGTTATTTATGCTTTCTTTTCTTTCTTTCTTTTCTTTTTTTTTAAAAATTTTATTTTTGGAAATTCACAGTCTGTGTTTTTTGCATTGTGAAAATAAATTAAAGGTTTTTTGTAAAGGCGTCGAATCTCATCTCATTTTTTACATATTCTGACATATTTACCCCTTATATATGCCAAAAATACATTAGGGTTTTGCTCTCTTTCTCCCTCACTCTTATCGCATTCTCTTCTTCACCATCAGAGTTCTCTTCCTGCTAAATTCCTTGCAATCCGAAGAGAATTCTGAATTGGAAAAACATGACGACGATTGTTCCTACCTCAGAAGAAGATCCCGCGCTCTCCGTCGTCCGGTTCGTGGCCGAGTTGTCGTGGGCCGACGCCGGTCCAGAGGTAATTGCTACATTCCCCTAAATTTGCAAGCTTCAATAAATTAGGATAAGTTTTTGTGATATTCGCACACGAGTTCCAATTAAAATTTCCCTATTTCTGATATGGAAAGGCAACAGCTTTGATATTGCGTGAGATTGAATCTTCAGAATGCGATAGAAATTTAAAATCTAAAATTAGGGTTTCACTTAGTTTGGTATCTAATTGTTGATTGAACTTTTTGTGTTGTTGAAAATAATGATAGGTAGCAGAGGGACATGTTAGTAGATTGTTGGTGGAGGCGCAAGAGTGTATAATACAGAAGAGGTGGTTGGATTTGGCTTCTCTGGTTCTTGCTTCTGCTGATGTCATCTTCTCTAAGGCTTCTGAGAAAGGTATTCTTTTAAGCAATCTCAGTTTTGTATTTAATCACATAATTTCGGAGCTTTAAATTGTGTAGTGTTGCAGTTCGAGTCAATGATGTGCATTAGTTAGATTTTTTTTCTGTTTTTGGCTGAAGAAATTTTAATCGGCATACATATCTTATGTTTCATCGAATTGATGTACTTTTTGTTGATAATCTTATGTGGAAATCTGTCCCATTGTTTTGGCTTTTACACTATTACTAGAAGGCACACTTAATATTTAAATTCGTTAATTGCCTACAAAGACACAAACTTTGTCCTAATTTTGGACAAAAAAATACACGGACTTTACAGAACTTTGGAATTTGGCATAAGTTCAAGGTTTGTTGGCCTATAACTTGATTCTTCGGAGTGTGTTTTGTTATCCTAAGCTACCGTTGGAAAGTTTTCGACGGTACTTTCTGATTAGTACCCATGTTTTAGGTTTTAATCACCGAAAATGGTCAGAAAATGCCTTGAAGTTATTTTCTTGAAAATGCATATCTATATATTTTTCTCATAATTTAGATTTGTTGCTGGCTGGGCAAGTTTCTGATTTCTAAGTGGTGTTTTGTCATTCTGCCTCAGACCTAGAGTGCATTTACACTGTTATCTGCCACCTTGTAAAGAAGCCCGAGAGTCTCGATTCAGTGCATGAGATGGCGGAACTTATAGCCACAAAGGTTACTCAACAGCCTAATGACAAGCCTGCTTTGCGCTTGAAGATGTAAGATACCAAAACCCTTCGTCCTTGAGAATGCTTGCTTTAGTAAATCCTGACATTTCTCTTTATTGTCGTTAAGCTTGTTTAACCTCTACAACCTATTGGAGAACCCATATAGCCAGTTCTTTGTCTACATGAAGGCCCTCAACTTGGCCGTCAACGGTAAGGTCACCGAGCATGTTGTACCATCTTTCAAGAAGATGGATGAGTTCCTAGCGGAATGGAATCTTGGAACCAAGGATAAGAGAGACCTCTTTCTTACAGTTGCGAATGTTTTGAAGGACAGCAAGAGGTGAGTATGTCTGTATGTTAATCTGTAATGATGAGGTTGACGCAGCAGCAAGTTTCTGACTTTATATACTTCCATGATTCTGCACTTCCAGCTCTGCCAAAGAGTCTTTCGACTACCTCGTCAAGTATCTGGAAACTTTTTCTGGTGATGATGAATTGGCTTTGGCTGAAGCTAAGGAAGAAGCTGTTCGTGCTGTTGTTGAATTTGTCAAGTCTCCTGATATGTTTCAGGTAATGCTTGGTAAATGTTTTCAGCTATTAAGCGAGATCACCGTCTCTCAAAAAATATTTAAATTCTCTAAATGTTTATACATTCTGATATTCTGCACTATGGAATTTATATTACATTATGCAAATTGGCAGTTCCTCAAAGCACATGATACAAGTACCTTTCTTTAGCAAGTAGTATCACTTAAAATGACGCCGTATGTAATTGTCAACTCTGTTCATGTAGATGTTTATTTTGCAAAATTTATGTCGAATGATAAACTGTGAGTACTTGATTCCTTGGTAGCTGCCTACATAGTACTAGGGGGTTTGCATAATCTCAGGAGCTATTTATTCAAAATCAATGTTGGAAAAAACCCAATGCAGCCTCGAGGCGGTCAGCCTCTATAGCGTAATGCGTAAGCCTCGAGGCGGTTCGAGGCGTAAGCCTCGAGGCGGAAAAAAAAAACTTAAAAGCTTCAAATTAAACACAACAAAGTCATAAAACATCAAATTAAACACATCAAAGTCTTAAAAACATCAAATTAAACACATCAAAGTCTTAAAAGCACTAGATTTAAGTCTTAGTCGCCGGAGGAGAGGGGGGCGCGCTGTTGCGCGGCTGTTGTTTACTTCTTTTTTTTTTTAAATTCTATGTTTTTTCTCACTAATTATCACTACATTAGGGTTTTTTTCAGATGGGCTATTCATGGGCTTAGTCAATTTAAAAATAAAATACATATTGGGCCTTCAATTTAGTCAAATTTATGCCAAAAAATTAGACAATATTCGACTTAAGCCTCGCGACCGCATCGGACCGCCTCGGCCGGTCGAGGCGCAAGCCTTAATTTTTGGTCAGACGCGTGCGCATCTGAGGCGCCGAGGGACTGCCTCGCCTCGAGGCGTGCGCCTCGAACGCTTTTTACAACACTGGTTCATTCAACTGCTTTCAATTCACTGAATAATAGTTTTGAACACCCACAAACACGTGAAATCCTTGTGACAAGCATATTCTACAGTTCATAGCCATATTTGCACTACTCTTAAATTGTTTTCGTTAATATGCAGGAAAAGCATGGTGGCTGCTATGCGGTTGGCCTTGTAGATGCTTGAAACGAGAACTCGAGAAGCTCGGATATTTAGGGTCAGAGTTTTTATCACTTTTTTAGCCGTCAAACTACCTAAAAATAGTAGGTAGAAGTAAGTATGTATGTAAGCTATGCATACCCGGTAATGCAATGAAAGAAGATTTGCATCTTCTGAGGTGTTATTATTACTCCCTCCGTCCACAAAGAGTGTTCCACTTTTTGGACGGCACGAATTTTAATGAAAAATGAAGGAATTGTGTGAGTGGGGAAATGGTCCCACCATCTTTTTGCCAAATAAGGAAAGTAGAACACTCTTTGTGGACGGAGGGAGTATTAGACATGATAATGAAGCAACTTAAATCGATAAATTATAAATGCGCATCTGAGTTCCCTTCTTGTGATGATATTGATGGTTTGAGAGGATAAGTGCTATGATCACAACATCATTTCATTTTCTTGATCAAGAATTGAGGATTATTTGCTTCTAATCACGAATGTGCAAATTGTTTCAAAGAAAATGAAAAAAAAGAATAATTAGCAAACCCCAGATGAATTATTCCACGTTTTTCACACAATCACCATGATACAAATTCTGCGTTAAAATCTAGAACCAAAACAAATACTATAATCTATAGTGTAACTATAAGCAACTAATGTATGTTTCGACAGCAATAAACAATTAACATTCACATCTTCAAAATCCTGGAAAACGAACTATAGTTTCCTGGCTTGTCCCAAAGCATCATGATGGTTCGGAATTTGTATCTTTAGGAAGAACCAAACCGATCAAGCAAAGCGAGGGATTCGGAGGAATGGATAGAAACGAACATGTTTCGGGAGAGTATGGAAGAATGAATAGCAGCCTTGCCCACATAGTCTTCGATGCTGGTAATTTGATTACTCCTGCACACTCTCTCTGCTTCAAGTATGATATGAAATCGTGAAGCTGCGCAAAACGATTACAAATTTTCGTTATTTCAGCAGCTGCCAGACGCGGCAAGTTATTTATAAGACACCTAGTTCTTGTCATTCAGATATCGAACTAAACAAGTAAGAAACGTATAGAGAAGTGGGGGAAGAAGGGGAAAACTGTAAGATTCAACTTACACCCTTGTGATCACCATGAGATGAAGGAAGCAGCCAGCAGATTTCTTTCTGCAGCAATTAAGAAACAAATTTAGTTAGATCGTACAGTGATTCATGTAATTTTACAATGCTATTGCTATCGTGTTTTTGATTAATCGGGAAGATTAGAGCCTACACTGCCTGAGGTCAATCCTATGAGAGTTAAAATGACAGAATTTGACATAACTGTTCTTGAACAAGTGCATGTGAGTTAAGGTGGATTTTTTGGTGAACTGGTTGGTGCTTTGATTCTATGTCTAAGATTTTCAACTAGAAAATGTTACAAGATATTTGCAAAATAATCTCAAATACTACAGCAACAAATAAAACAAAAGTATTCTACATTCCAACAGAAAGTAAAAAGAGCATATGAGAAGTTAAGACATGTTTATCTCTATTTTAATGCTAGTGACTCACTCTATGGCAGGGAGTACTAGAAAATGTTGATTTTACATGCCGCAGATCAGTGCGCTTTGTCATATCTAACTTTGCAGGCCATCTGCACATTCAATTGTGAAAACAGTTAAAAATTTATATAAATCATGCGTCAAGATTAAAGACATAACTCAAATTCTTACTCTGCAGGCTCCACAATGGAATTTGAATAGCTACAGATATCAGAATCTGCTCTTTGTGCATGTATTGTACAGTAGTAAACACCACTTTTACTCAACATCCCTTGCCAGGGATAGAGTGAGGACAACCTTAAACTGTCTGCATCGGGAGCCAAAGATGGTGGGGGTGGAGAATTAGGAGGGGGAGGGGGAAATGCAGGGGGCTGGGAGTGAGGTGGAGGCGGAGGCGGAGGTGGAGGTGTTGGAGGCAGTGGAGGCTGTAACTCAGGGTGAGGAGGCAATGGAGGACGGAAATCAGACTGAGGAGGTAATGGAGGAGGCATATTAGGCGGAGGTGGTGGCAAAGATGATAATGGTGGAGGAACAACGGGCACAGAGTACATCTGATCAAATGGTGCGGCAGAGCTTCCCCGAATCTGTGCCAGTGGGGTCACAGAAGCAGGTAAAAACGGTGGGCCTTGCATATTAGCATGCGCATTAGCAGGCATTGCGGCAGAATGCATTGGCCTCTGGTGCAGATGGTGGCCCATCCCACGAGTATCCCATAAACTATTAGGCGGTGGATACATAGGTCTACTGAATGAAGATGTTTGAGCAGGCTGTGGTGGTGGAATAGATGGCCCAGAAGTTTGTCCAGGGGCGACGCTTCCTCCAGAATGCACTCCACCTTCAGGTCTGCCGTGCATCCATGGTTGTTCTCCTCCAGCCATCCATGTCGATTGGAATGCATAAGCAGGTTGCATCGTAGGGCCGCAATTTTCCTGACTCATTCTTGGTGATGTAAGCTCCATAGAACTGATGTCAGGTCTCACTGAAGGAGCAGGACCATGGTGCATTGCAGGATTACTGATACAAATATATATGCACGAGTCAGCTAGGAGAGTAATTAAAAGTTCACAGATAGCACTGTAATATATTTCGACACTGAATTTCATACATACGACAAGAAAAAGGTTGGAAATCGATGAAATTACTGAAGCATATATAAGGAGAGGAGAAACTTGGTACAGTGTCATACCTGAATTCTATCTGGAAAAATATCCCTGGACACTCTCGTAAGTTCTTGAATAAAATATTTGCTGTATCCATGCTGCTGCACTCGACCAGCCAATTAGAACTTGATGTTCTACTCAAGCGAACAACAGATCCGTTGTTGTTAATTGCATGGTTGCAAACAGCCAAAAGATCTTCCTCAGTGATACATGCAGAGCTTTGATTTGGAAATTTAATCCAAATCATGTTTGTCGGCCCTCGTTCTTGTTCCCGCATGAGTGCAGCTGGTGCATGATTCTCAAAAGGCCCTTGGGAGTTACTAATATTATATTTAGCACGTAACTGCTGAAGGAAAGAAGGCAAAGCCGAGGTCCTTGTCGGGTAACTCTCAGGATGCTTCTCGAGCATAGTTTGAGCACGAGGTGATCCAATCATGCTATTAGAAGGGAAAGCATTTCTTGTTTCAACGTGATGAGGAGGAGGACCAGGTTTTGCACCTTCAGCGTGCATCATTACATTGGGGGGAGGGGCGTTCGAGGGATGCGGATAGTAATTACTAGTTTCCTTGCGGTGCCTTCGCAAATGAGCTATCGAAATGGTGGCTTCTTCGGGAGAATCAAATTCCATCAGCAATGCACCTTCAGTGTGAAGATCAATAACCATGCGAGGGCCCTTGTGGAGTATTTTCTTAACTTCATGTACCATCTCATCCTTGGCCCATATGCTTGGAACACTTCCAACATAAACATGGCAGCTTGAACCAACAGCGGTGCCATTTATAGACCCCCTAGCTCCTAATCCTGCATCCAGAAACTTTATCCGAAGGCAGGCACCCCAAGGAGAACGTCCTCGCATAACTTCTCTAGCCTTTAAAGCATCCATCATATTTCTGTACTCGATAGTGGCAAAGCCTTTAAATGGAAAAAATCGCAATTGATCTATCATACCAAACTTCTCAAACTGAAATCTTATATGCATTTCAGACACGTCATGACCTAACGATCCCAGCCAGAGTTGTTTTGAAGCTGGAAATATATCCATAGCAGCTGGGTCTCCATCGGAGTACCATATTGCATGGTTTCCTGAAGAATGGGGCGGAGGAACATTTTGCTTGGGAGACTCAAATGGAGAATTTGCGCTGGATCTTAAGGGTTCCATGTTAGAAATTGGACTCCTCTCCATCTGGGCAGAATGGCTTCGATTACTAAATGAGTTGCTTCTTAAATCCCTTGGTGTTCTTGCTCTAGGACTTGGTGAGAAAGATTGTCTGTTTAACAGTTCCCTCGGCATGAACATTCTACCACTGGCCATATCACCAGGATCCCCATAATTATAATCCATGGACTTCGATTCTCCAGTGAAAGAATCGCTTCCAGCATTGACTGTTATGCTTCCCCTTTTCAAATGGCTGCCTGAGTGTTTATCAGGATAATCTCTCCCTGAAACTACAGGAGATCCTTGTTGATTAGATGTCCTAGCAACCGAGCACTGACTCACTAATTTAGATGAATTGGAGCTACCCTGAACACTATCTACTTGACAGTCTTCTGCTTTTACTTGCTGTACAAAAGATTCAAAAACTCCTTCTAGAACAGAGGTAATATCAGAAACAATTTCAGATGAAGCAGAATCGCAAAGCATTCTGTACCTTGAAAAGATCAAACTTCTGAGTGACGGATCTTTACTAAGAACCTGCAAAACATTGCAGCCACAAAAATGAAATGTAACACTGAGAAGCACCAATAGACCAGCTTCAACATAAATGTGTTTATAGAAACATAAATTCTACAATCAAAAGGCGGAAAGTATTTCAGAGGCTGACAACTGACCATTAACAAGACTTCAAATAATTTGACCCCATGCAAAATGACCAGGACATAGCATATACTTATATTGTCATCAACTTAATAAAACTTGGCTCCTAGAGTAGGCTAGAAATTTAGTTTCACGCTTCACAAGTCCCATGAAATAATAGAAGAAAGACACCTATAACTATACATTGACCTTGATGGCCATATTACAACTATAAAATCAATATTAGATACATAGACACCCAACTAAACTTCAATAAGGTTATCAGATTTACATTTTCAGTTAGTTTTCTACCAGGGTGATGCCCTGATCATGCAACAAAAAAGTAATGGGGATGAATGATCCTCAAGATCATGACTGATAGTCCAATACTACTAGTAGAGCCATTTTTGGAACTGAAGTTTTACAAAGCAATAATAGTACTAATTCACACCAATTAGCTAACAGAAGAATACATACATAGCTAATCCCACCCATAGATTTCCATATATACACGTGTTGTAAATCTTATCCAAACAGAATCGAGTGAGAGAACAACACAGAAACAATAGCTAGCACATTATGTAAAAGACCTAAAAGCTTGTTTTCATTAACCTATTAAAGAACTACACCAAATTAATGATTAAGACAATTACCAGTGCCAATAAGCAGTTCTTTTGTAAGGCGGAAGAACGATTTGGCAGAGAATTTCCCTTTGATGCAGGAGACTCATTAAGAGGATCCTTCTCTTGACATTTCATTCTGCTGGAATGTACGGATGATTCATAATCCAGTTCAGTTGTGAATTCACGGAGAAGGTACTTTCCTTTCTGGATTCCCCCCATTCTCGTGGACTCAAAAAGTTCAAATAATGCAACAAGTGAGTATTTGGGGAAACCAAAGAGAATCGACAAAAAACATAGTCCACGAAGCTTAGATAATTTCAGTAATATTGAACTGTGTTCCTCCAAAAACTTCCGCTTGAAATCAGAAAGGGATTCTGCAACATCATAAATCTTCAGGACACTCCGGTCAATAACATCAAAGATACTCTTTCCCTCAAAAGAGGACACAAAAAATGTAAGAGCATCGTGAAAAACAACAGAACATATCCCTTCATTAACTTCTGAATTTGGGTTTTCTGATGTAGCAGCTCGACATACATCAACTAGACCTAATATGCAGGCCTTAGCAGTCTCAAAAGCTATACCATCAGTGTCTTCTCCCCCACTAAGCACAGTGATGCACTGGTTATGCATATTCATAAGAGCCTTTCCAGCAGCTTCAAGAGCAGCAGGACAATATGATGCATAACGTGGTATGTATTCTGCTACAAGGCGTTGTACACTAGCACATCCTGCGCCAAAGTAAAGTGCGAACTGTTGGCTTTGCAAAATCAAGGAACATAAATGATAACACAATGGAACTTCTTTAGCAATAAGGATATCGGAATAGTGTAGATTATGTATACTGCTCTAGGAACACAAAATATAACTTTGGTGTGTCAAGAAGACACACCAAATACGGCGTCTTCTGAGATAAACAAACTATGTACCAAGGACAAGATAAATCATCATAAGACACAAATGCTTTCCATCAATATCTAACCAGGGGCAGGGAAGATCAGTAAAACCATCCTCTCCACCTAAGCAACTACTCGTTTTGGTCGCAAGCAGGGAATCGTATGCTTGTTGTTTAGTAAGCAGTTCATTCCAGGTAGCAAACAGTCACTATCTTCTATTTAAGTTCTATTCAAATAGATTTCATATAAAGCACTCCTTACAAACTCTCTTCACTGGGGTTATTAGCCAAAGCATGTCGATCAACTAGGACTACCAACAAGACAGATTCACCTAGTCCATACTAAAATCTACAAGAGAACATTCTAAGCATACAAGATTAATCAACTTAATCAGCAGCCAAAAGCATGTAGAACCAAATGCCAAAACGAGCAAAACCAATACAATTATATGAGAAATTGAAGATTGTAAGTGTGAAACGACATCTCCAGCTCAATTCTACTCATGATCATACCGCAATCAACATAACATCCTCTGGAATACCTATTAAGTCATAAACCCTAAAATCATAAGATTTTGACCCTAAACCCATGCTCGCGAGTTCAATTAAATATAACAACATATATTAATCAATTTAGCTTATAATAACCTAATTATTGTAATCTAGAAAGAGAACTCAACACGGAAGCATAAACATCGAAATCAATCCCAACCTCCAGAGGCAGTGATCAAAGAGAGATAAGCTTCTTCCAATTCCGGCGTAAAATGCTTATCCTTCCGGTCGACGCACAGTTTAATTTTCTTATAGCACTCGAATACATTGCGAATTCCTTCCTGGCTCCGCCGCCTCCGGGCGATTTCATCGTGAGACAAAGGCGGCGGCGTCGGTGGCCGTTGAGGCAGCTCTTGCGCTTGGGGAGGTGGTGGAGGCGGAGATGATGGCGGCGGGTCGTACAATCTTCTCTTTTTCAGCGGCTGCTCCGCCGCGGCCATGGCGCTTGCGAAGAGAGAGAATCGCCTTCTCCGGGATATTTTAGTCGACGGAGCGAAAGTGTTGATATTTTCTTTTTCTGTAATTTAATATTTCTAGATTTTGGGAATTTAATTTAACTCTTTTTTTTTTCATTTTTCTACTCATATCATATATTCATATCTACACAATTA
Organism: Salvia sclarea; assembly: GCA_036873715.1. Taxonomy (NCBI): domain Eukaryota; kingdom Viridiplantae; phylum Streptophyta; class Magnoliopsida; order Lamiales; family Lamiaceae; genus Salvia; species Salvia sclarea. The sequence continues at coordinate 583 of JAYJMF010379860.1, read as the reverse complement.
ATCAAATTCAATTATATTTTGTGTATTTTACCAATGCTAATATTAGCTACTCCCTCCATTCCTCATTCATATATATATATATATATATATATATATATATATATATATACCCATAAAAAAGTAGTACAAGTATTAATAAAACTAGTATATTGCCCACGCGATGCGTGGGATGAATTATAATGCAACTTGGTCTCATTCGAATTTATTATATTATCTAAAAAATTATTTAATGTATTAAAATTTGGACTATATATATATACAATAAAAATTATTTTTTTGTAATCTGTCATTTCCATAGGATCGGAGTTGTCAGGCTTTCCTTTTTGGGGTGCTTTAGGAAAGCTTTCGTGTTTTTTTTGGGATACTTTTATCACTTGTGCAAAATATATATTTATATCACCATTTTACGTCATTTTTCAACTTTCATAAAATTATGTATGCAAAAAAGGTATAACAACTTATATGGAATGGAGTAAGTAATATATTAATGTTTGTTTGTAATAATAATTCAAAACACATATTCCCAAAGTTTATGTCAACAGATAATTAGTTATAGTTATAATCAAATTTGTTTTAGCATGCA
>JAYJMF010379330.1:0-26087 GCA_036873715.1 Salvia sclarea | reverse complement strand
TTTAGAGACTAAGCCAATAGAGTCCATTACTAAAGCAGTGATTAAAGACTGTATGATCAACAAGGTATTCTAAATCATCTGTAATTAATGCCTTATTTATGATCATCAGAATTTGTGTTCACAGTTTTCATCATTTGATCATTTATTGTTCTTACCTTTCATTCAATCTCAGATTCTTGCACATCATCAACATAAATGCTCTATAAATCATCTCATTTATTGCAATAAATGCATATAACAGATTATTCCAGCCATAATGGCAAAGTGGCCAGAGGGTGCAGACAAGAATATATATATCCAACAAGACAACGCAAGGCCACACATAAAGGATTCTGATCCAGACTTTAGGGCTGCTGCTGTGCAACAAGGATTCAACATTACACTTGTCCAGCAACCCCCTAACTCCCCGGACTGCAATGTTAATGATTTGGGCTGGTTTAGGGCCATTCAATCTCTACAAGTAGATCATGCATGCAAATCAATGGATGACCTTCTAAAGGCTGTGGTGCTATCATTTCATGAATTAACCGTTGTTACTCTAAACAATGTGTTTCTTAGTTTGCAGGGATGTTTGATTGAAATACTCAAGATCAAAGGGCAGAATTGTTACAAGATTCCCCACATGGGAAATGGAGCCCTAATAAGATCTGACATGCTACCACTCAATTTGGAGATACCAATGGAATTGGTTGAGAATTGCATTCAATGGTTGATTGAAATGGGCAACACTGAGGGAATTGAAGACATGATGCATGCTCTACAAATTGAAGGATAGGTTGAACAGTGGATGTGTTTTTGGCCAAATGCAAGGTTTTTTGTAAAAAATCCATCTTTTTGTCTGCACTTTCTAAATCAAAAGTGCAAGTACTCTATTGCACTTTTGAACATAAAGTGCAATTTTTTTGTAAGCCCTATTGCAAAAATCAGTGACAATGAATATTTTCAATTTTTTTGTAAGCATTATTGCAAAAAAACAGAGCCATAAGTGCAGTAGCCAACAATCACAAACAATCACCAGCCAACAATCAGCAACCCTAAACAATCACCAACACAAACAATCAGCAGCCCTAAACAATCACCAAGCCTAAACAATCACCAACCCTAAACAATCAGCAGCCAACAATCACCAACCCTACACAATCAACAGACAATCACCAGCCAACAAGCAGCCAACAATACACAATCAACAACCAACAAGCAGCCAACAATCACCAACCCTAAACAATCAGCAGCCAACAAGCAGCCAACAGTAGACAATGCAACAATAGACAATGCAACAGGGCTAAGGACCAATAGACAATGCAACAATAGACAATATTAATAGATCTCACCAGAAAGTGGCTGGCAACTTTCGATCTCAGATTCTCTCTTCAATCATCATCGATCGTTTTCAGAATTCGCCTTTTCGGATCATCTCATCCACGTCAGCATCAACTTGCGCTACAGTTTCCTCCCATATCTTCTTCTCCACGCCACGGTCGATCAAGATACCAAGGTATTCAAAGCCCATGCTCTCGTCATCGGACATGTCTTCAGGGTAGAATGGTTAAAGCCCACCCTTGATCCAGTAAGGATCAGTGCTTGTGGTAGGGATGGGAGGGCGGCGATGAAGATACCTCTGGTATCTCAACCGCTTCTTCTCCACGCCGCCGGCGAGCCCACCGCTCGGATTCATCATCGCGGTGGGGGCAGCAAGGAGGCGAAGAAGGGGGCAGCGACACACATATCAAATTAGAGGCGAGATTTGCCTCTGATGAAGAAGGGGCCGACGATTTAGGGTTCACCCACTTCGAGACAGAGGCGAGGTCTTCCTCTGGAGACGAAGAAGGCTCCGATTTAGGCGTCGCCCATGGATAGAGAGAGGCGAGGTTTCCCTCTGGAAAAGAAGAAGGCGACGATTTAGGGTTCACACATCTGAAATCAGAGGCGCGATTTCCCTCTGAAGAAGGAGACGATTTAGGCTTCGCCTACTTCGAGACAGAGACGAGATCTTCCTCTGGAGAAGAAGAAGGCTCCGATTTAGGCTTCGCCCATGGAGAGAGAGAGGCGAGGTTTCCCTCTGGAAAAGAAGAAGGCGACGATTTAGGGTTCACCCATGGACAGAGACGAGCGCCACCAGCCGCTGTAGGTGAAGGCGGCGGCGATCTGCGTTTCTTACCCATGTAGGATGCCTAGATCTAGGGTTTGGTTTGTGACGACTGAGGAGATGAGAGTGAATGAGAGAGAGGCTTTTGGGTTGGGTCTGAATGAATTGAGAGAGAGAGAGACGTAATGAGAGAGATAGATGGATTAGCCCAAAAGCAAAAAAAAATAAGGGCCCAATTAGTAGTTTTAATTAACTCCTAATGTACCAATTAGTAGCCCTTATTATTTCCTTTTTAGGAAACGTCCATGTTCGTTGGGACGGCAAAAAATGGTATAACGCCCATGTTCGGCGGGACGGAGGGAGTATGTAATTATTGTTGAGGTTATTCCTGTATTTGTTGGTTATAATTTCAAGTTTTTGAGAACTAAGCCTATATTTTTCAAAAATTTTTAGATTGGCTATTCTCACATTTGGCCCTTGAAATTATAGTCTTGCTCCAATTTCACATTATCATGGATTACTGCTCTTCGATGAATTGAAAACTCCGGACCTATTTGATCTTGACAAAGTCTTTTGTGAGGGCAAATCTCTACCAAATAAGTGTACTGATAGCAACACCCACATACCAATTGAGTGTATTAATGGACCACCCCACACGTCCTCATGGGTAACGACAACCTCACATGAGTATGTATGCCTCTTTGGTCTTATAATACTCCCTATGTTTTGTCAATACCAGCTCTTATAGAATTCGAATAAGCAATTACAACGTTTTCTCTTTTGAATAGAGGATGAAAGAGAAGCAAAAAGCCTGATCCGACAATCTACAATAGTATTTCTCACTATTCAGATGAAAAAGGTAGGATAAATATAATTTATGCTATCTAAAATCTAATTGTAAAACAACTAAGAGAATAATTATAAAATTAACATATATAGAACTCACAAGATCTCAATCTTGAAACAATAAGGTCAGAAGATTAGATAGGAAAGCTAAGATCAGCCGGAAGAGGGAGATACAGAGAGCCAATGAAATGCTGGCCAAGTGGTAATCTGAATTCACCAGAAGGAAATAAAGAAAGAACAAAGCAATAAAGAAAGAAAGAAAATCAACATGTGAAGTGCAAAATGAGTAAATACTACTGCATTTCCTGCAAATTACGCACACAACACACAGTCGTCAATCAATAAGATTCCTACACCTGACCATCAACTGTTGATAGTGGAATAAGGTCTCGACATCCGAGACCATTAAGATGCACCTCTAATATTGCAGCATGATCGAGATTCACTTCAGTTTCAATTCCAAGAAAGAAGAAAAGAAAAAATATCAGTGCTTAAAATGAGATCTAAAGCAGTAGAGCTACTTCAGCTAATTTTGCAAAGGAAATTTTATATATTCAACGGAACAAATGAAAACAAGTGTTAGATAACCGTATGGCAGGCCAATTTATTATAACAGGGCCCTATAAATTGATTGATTACAAAATACTACAACAGAACTGAGATGATTATCTCTCAAACGCTGTAACTTTACAAAGTTCTTTTACTCTTAGCTATTCTGCAGTCAGCTATCCCCACCAAATTAACTACCAACTTGAGAAAATATATGTAAAAAGACTAGTATATTTTAAGCTCTAATTTTGTATTCTTATTGGATTCACAATAAATAACTCTATATTATCCAATTGGCTCAACCATGAGAGAGGGCTGCCACTTTTCAGGTATGTTCAAATTTCCATGTGCTGAAAAAGAGTTGCTGCTAGCCCAAATATCTTATGAACTAGGTCATGGCAGCGAATTGTAGGTACAAAACAAAATAGCATCCTCTTACTCATTGCTGAATTGTACGGAGTTCCCATTTACCCTCACCGTCAATTAACCGTAACTCCACCGAGTGGTATGGTATCAAAGCAGGACGCTGCAGAAACAATATATTTTATCAATTGTAGGCTTTCCCAATTTTATCTGATATAACATGAAGTAGATTGATGAATTTGCATCAGTGAAATTTAATGAGGCATACACAGAAGAAAATAGCCAGATAATTAGCCAATAGCTGATATATGTACCTGTGAGGATGTTATAACAGTAATCCCTGATTCAGTTGCCAGCTTATAAAGGTGCTCTTCAACATCAACACTTGTAGCACTTCATATAAAATAGCAACGGAAAGAATTGTTAGTACCATGATATCGACTATGCTTTACCTCTGGAAACAAAACAAGGAAGAAGAAAAAGAATATATATTACTTGGTGCACTCATCCAGGACACCAAACTGGGGCTTGTGGAAGAACAATCGTGCCTTGCAACATAGTACAAGTAACATCAACACTTGTGTTTAATACTATAATTATAGAAGTTACTTCACAAAAGAAGCATATATCCTTAACATGTCTATTGTGTAGATTAACACACCATGCCTAGTCGTTGTTGTTCCCCAAGAGATAAAATGTCTTCCCAGTTCTGGCTAGTATCCCATCCGCCTTCTCTTTCCAAGAGATACAATAATTTAACATTCTCCAGGATAGACCTCAGATGCACATCTAGAACATTTTTGGCACCAGTTGATGCTTGACCTAGATTCAGAAATCATGACAGATCAATTTAGGGAAAATATATCCTGGCATAGCATTGGCTAAAAACATTTTGTTACACATACAGTAAGCAAAAAATGTTTACTTCTTTAATTAGATCAGATGACCAAAAGACAATCACCTGATAAATTTAGAGAAATGACCCACATATACATCGATTATGCATTGCTGTTTAAGTTTCTTTTTTTTGTAACTGACATATTAAACTGAAGAGGGTCTTGTATTTCTTTACGGACAGGAAAGGCAAATGGTCTACATCTTCAATACCAAGCAACCAAACTAATATGAAAGATAATTCTCACAAATGAGCCTGAAGACATGATTTTTTATCTGTTTAATTATCCTGCATCGTGGACAAAAGGGTAGACCACATAACAATATATGAGAACTTCCCAATCAAATTCCTTTCAGATTGCATATATCTTTTACCAAGAAGCTTCATTGCCAAAGTCCAGCATCCTCACCGACTGTCCTTCACCAGAATAATTTATTTCCTTATTTCTTAAAACTTCCATTCCTTCACCCAACAATTCTTTTCAGGATAACTTTTAAAGCAGGCATATGTTATAAAATATATTAGAGTTCTCAAATGATAAATTTGTGTATTCTTTAACTGCCGTGGTAGCTACTCCTGCAGGAATAGAAGGTATAGACAGAAGTTCCGTCTAAGCACATCAAGGTACAACATACCAGACATCGAAACGTCAGTGTGGAGTGTAAATATGAAGTTAGCCAGAAAAGGAAAAGAGAGCAATTGAGATTATTACCTTCTTCAACGAAATGCTGTAACCTTTTCTCTGCCTCATCACAAGAGAGAGGATATATTATTTGATCTCTGAGAGTTCCTAAGCAAGTATATGGTCGCTGAGGCACATAAAAAAGACGGCACTGGGATTTAGAATCAGTTTCTTGGTAAGGTTTAGTTAGTTTTCCGCTGACCACAGGCCAAAGCCCTCGAAGGACTCTGAAAATTGAACTCTTTCCACTTCCGTTTGGACCTTGAAATAGAAGAATTTTTACAAATTTGGCTTCTGCATAGGACAAATTTAGACACAGAAAAAAGAAGATATCTACTAACCAGTAACAAGCAGGCTTTTCCCAGGAACAATTTCACATACTAACTCTCTGGCCAGAACTTTCTGACCTGGTGTAATTATATCGACCTTGGAGAAAGAAATAATATCATCTGAGTGATGTTTAGCAGATTTAGATCTTACAGAACCATCGTATTGTCCTGCAAGTACAATCATGTCAGCCTGATAGATGACCTCAAAGCCATGCTAGGAGTGCATTTCTGCTCAAGATCTAGCAAAATCTATCTATAGCAATAACTTTGTTTGTTCAAATATACATCTTCTTTGCATATCCTATTATACAATTCCACAATTTTAATCTAGTTAATTCTCCATACAACACTTGAAGTTTGTGTTCTTTAATATGACGGAAGAAATGAACATTCCATGCATCAGAAGGAAAAGAAGAAACATTTGCAGTTAAGAAACAAAATAGGCAATAAGTTTGCTATGCCAAGAAGATATGCGAGCATCTGAAGGATACGAATTTCAGAGAAAAGCACCACCAAAAGTCTTCCCAAAACCTCCACTTTATAGCCACCCTAATAGGACCATATGGATTGAACGAGATTAGGTAATTCTAAATGTGGATTGATAGCAAGACCTGTGTCCTACTCATTTTCATGCAGCCCGTAATTGCTTGCTGTGCCCCACAGCAAAAAAATCCTTTTCTATCTGAAACCACCACCACCCTTTCCTCACTAATGCTTTATTTTTAAGACATGCGTACCCAAACACCAAGATACCCCATTGCTTGAGGTCTCACTTTCAAGGACAAGATGAGTACGAGAATCTTCATGAGAAACTTCCCATGAAAGATCATCTTTGCTGCCATCAGGCTTGCAGTTCCTTTTAGCATTCAAAATTATAAAAATAATTGTTAATGAACAGAAAACAAATTGAATCAGTGTCAAAAGCCTCCACCCTGGACAAAAATGCTCTTTTCCACCCTGCTTTCTCAGAGGCTTAATGAACACGGGTTCCAGAAGGAGTATTAAGAGAATGACCTCGCAAAGGAACTCCTAAATATGTTATAGACCATTCTCTCAATGCACAACCAGTCAGTGTGGGCTAGTACCAATAACACTAACTTTGTCTCAGTTAGCTGATAAAACGAAAAGTCACAGAACCTTGTCAGTCCAATTTTATTCTAGTGAATGGATCATACTCATGCACATTAACTGAGTTATCAGAAAAGCCCCGTTTGAAAATATCATAAAGATCCACTAGTTCACTGATGATCAACACATATCACAGAACTTACCGTTCATCTTGAAGCACATCTTAATCTTGTATTTAGCCCAGCAATTTTTTTTATGAAACGTAATTTACTTCTGATCACACCCACTCTTGAAACCATGCAACATCTTTATAATACTCCCTCCGTCCACAAAGACTGTTCCACTTTGTGGACGGCACGAGTTTTAATGAAAGTGAAGGAATTGTGTGATTGGAGAAATGGTCTTACCATGTTAATTTAATAAAAAGTGAAGGATATTGTGTGAGTGTAGAAGTGGTCCCACCACCTTTTGGCCAAATAAGAAAGTGGAACACTCTTTGTGGACACCCTAAATGGCAAAAGTGGAACACTCTTTGTGGACGGAGGGAGTATTACATTATTACTAGTTAAATCTTATTCTGCTGGGAAATTCTCTAATATACTTCAAATTGAACGAAAAACAACCCACACTGAAAAGTACCACATGTACCATTCGATAGAGGAGAAAGAAAGGGAATTAAAATACCGACCATGCTGAGCAGTTTCCAGAAGCTCTTCAAGTTCAAAAATTCTGTTGATACCACCAGAGAGCTCAAGGAATTTTCTATGTAGCTCAAGAATATCTCCAAATGCCAAAAAGCTCTGAGATACAACAGATGCCAAGAATCGTAAGGCATGCGCTAGTTCACCTGAAATAGAATTTACCATGAAAAGGGAACTCTCAGAACAGAAATCTAGTAACTAGTAATGCTTCAAACTGTGTGGGAATCTGCCCCCACCTTGAGTTGAAGTCAAGGCTCGATCACCCTTATGCTCCATGGCATACAACAAGCTCAATCCCCAAGTTACGTTATGAGGAAGTTGCTTTGTGATGAAGTCATCTATAATACCAAATAACCATTTCTTCTTAAGAAGCAACATTGAATGGTTAAAGAGTGCACTGAACTTCAATTCAATCATCTGCAAGTACAATGAGCAATAATTAGAAGTAAATAACAGAAGCAACCTGAACCTGAAGACAGCAAGTCCAAAATACTAGCCAAAAGTAGCTATTAAGTTTAGGATATCTCAGTGTGGAAGTAGAGACAAGAAACAACGGTTTGCATTCATGCTTCATTAGAAATACCGTTTAGACACAACGAGCAGGGTACTACCTTTTCAAATAAACGCTATACCAATAAATTACTTTTAATATTTTTTTTTAAAAAGTGAAACAAACTGATTCCAGAGCTAGTGATTATTGGACCAGTACCTCTCTCTCTCTAGCACCACCACCAAAAAAAGCAACAGATTCTGCATGTGTCCGCAACCTTTCATGCATGTACCTGATAAACCAAGCATTCAATAAGGATCATAACTGGTATTGAATATAGATTAAATTTGAGTGAAAAGTCAATCTGGTTCGCTAGTTTCATCATCGATGTCAAATTGATACATGAATTTTGCCAATAGTCTAACTGGTAAGTAAATTATATAAATGCTCTAAGGTAAGGAAGTTCTCTACAATGTCAAAGTAATACATCTTAGACTACTCTATCAACCATCCACATACTAGCCATTTAAACCATTATCTAACTGTAGTTAGTCGATTACTACACAGTCTGCTACTATATACTCCATCACCCCATATATATGCACCATTTGACTCGACACGGGTTTTAATAAAATGTAGTTGACTTTGGCTTTAGTGGAGAATGGGTCCCACAAAAGGTATTGGTAAGTGGAAAGTGTATTGGCTTGTAAACATATATAACGGTAAGGGTATAAAAGTAAAATAGAATGTAGGGTCGTTCCAAAAATGGAAAGGTGCATAATTTTATGGGATGTACCAAAATGGCAAAAGGTGCATAAATATGGGGGACGGAGGGAGTAACATCATTCTTTTGACACTTGTATGTTTGTCTTTTACTACTATATTGTCAATGGAAGATGTTTACTGTTGCTTGCTTAGTGGTTATAAAGATACCGGAATAGGATGGGAATGGGTGTGGTTTTGGCGGTCAGAAATGATTCCTTCAATAGTACTCCCTAAAGTGGGAATCCTCCATTCCTTTCTTCAAGGGATCCAAAAACCATTCATGTCCCCCCTTATTATCAGACCTAATCCTGTCCCGCTATTTATCATACCTATTAACATTCCCCCTTTTATCACACCGATTCTCCTTCCCTTTGACCTTAACAAACCAAACACCCTCCTTAAGCCAAACTTATTTGACCATTAAGGAAAACTTGATAATCAATCTGAGTATTTTTCACTGCTCCAGTGACTCATGTATCATATTGACATGTCTGATGAATTCCTGAACCAGTATCATTTATTTCAAATTAATTAAGCATCTATGAGAATGAAAAATGATGACCTAAAAGTTCCTTCCATTTGTTGCTCCTGACTAGTCAGGTCACCGAAGTCAGGTGTAACAATCCGCAGGAATCCTAAACCTAATAACATGTATGCATACAAAATAGCCACTCCTCTTCGACCAGTCAGTAGCTTCATTCTCCAGGTGAACCTGTAAACAAAATACAATATAGGTCAGTAACCAAGCAGCTGCTAGTGCACAACATATTTAGCTATTGAAAAATTACCATAATATATCAACAGTTGGTTTAACCATTCCAGTGACCAAACCAGACAAATCAGTGGTCAACTTCTCCAAGTCTTGAGTTAACCTCTGATCCGCATCAACATTTGCTCGTGATATGTTAAAAACCTATAAACATCCATGTAATATAACTTGATGTAATTTGGAGAGAATCTTCTTCACAAATGTTAAACAATTAATCTTTCCATACACCGCAGCATATGGAATACCTACAGAACATCAATATACAAAGTAACTAACTTAATGAAATCAGATGATTTCCTTTCCTAAGCTCAACATTGAAAGCCATTTCCAAGGTTCTGTGAGACTAGGATGAGTCCTCTATTGTTTCTAAAAACTCTACGTAATGATTAGGGACCGGCATTCGGCATAAATTTATAACATGCAGCAGTACCAATGACGTAGATCGGAGCTACTTCAATATATCCAAGACACAAACCCTCAATCTCAAGCTTTAATATTCATAATTGTAGAATCAAACACTTAAACAAAGTATCATTACTTCTTTCTCCCACTGATTGGACAGCTCTGGTTATAACTTTTAAAATTTGAGCATGTCAATCATTAAAGGTAAGGAAAATTTAATTACTTCTTAAAAACTTTATCTATGATGTTCGTCCAGAAACTCCATCGGCTGTCTGGACCTAGAATTTCAAGGAAGAGGGGCCCAACATTTTACATTTTATTAAATTGAAAGGTCTAAAGCTAAAAGCCTAAAATAGCATAAATAAATAGTAGTCTTATTCCAAAATTAAAAATTGGGGACCAATATAAATAAATATAGATGGCATAATGTTTTAAAACTGTTGCATATAGAGCTTTCTATAGTAAAGAAAAAAAATTAATTTACTGTTTACTCCAAGTATAATGATTGTGTTATAAAGCAAAAAAAGATGGAAGGAGTGCATTCGCCTGCATCAGTGGGCCTAGGCTGGACCTACTGACTATAACAAATTATTACTACATCGAAACTATAAAATTCAAATTCGAAATATTACCTAATGGGTAATGGCAGAAAGTAGGTTAACTTCTTTTTTATCCCCCTTTCCAACATTAAATAACAAGATGTGCTTATGCAAGATCTGTTCTAATTCTAATTCTAATACGTATCAAAAGTATTTTTGTCACTCTTAAACAATATAATTCAGTACCTTATAATATGCGTTCTTTCTTAAGTAGTTTCGTAGCAAGTGCTTGGTGAGGCGAATCCTCCATCCAAGTGCTAGCATGGCTGTCAGGTGCCTGTAAACAGGATAGGGTGAAGCAACAATGTCATATGACGAAAGCTTCAGCATAAAATATCTGGCTTGTCTGACTGGGATAGCATTTATATAACCACTAGATACAGATACCATACCAAAGAATAACATACATCAAGCAATAAAAACGAAATAGCTGCATTCAAGAAGCAACAAGAGCGCAAGTAACAACAAGTGGAGAACATAAGCAATGTAATAACTAAAATTAATCAACTTAAAAGAAAATAATGCAGCTAGCTAACACATGGTTATGGCCCCCTTGCCCCTCTTAGAATAAACTCAAGGTTTGACATGATTCATAACATTCAATAAAAATAAAAATAATAGCTGAAATTACAGAAAATGTTAAAGCTATTAGAATGATATTTAAATTTCTCATAACGTTCATAAGACAAAATCGCAAAACGATGAATAAAAGTTATTTAATGATAATAATATATCCCAAACCAGTCTAATTATATAAGACAAATTTCATTCAACATCTGCATTTAGTTACTATTTATCAATTGTGGTAATGAACTCAGTTAGGAAGTTACAATTCCATTAAAGTAAAACAGCGAAACTTCATTTTATATTTATTCCATTCGCATCATCATTCTATTCCCACTTAATTTCAGTCATAGATGCTTTGAGTGATATAATAGATTGATAAAACATAGAATTGAGTATTCAAAAGATTGGTCAAACAAGTTCAAAATTAAGCAATACATCATCAATCCATCAAAGTAAATGGTAGATTAGCGTGGATTATTTTTATGTATCCATTGTATCACTCAAAGTAAACGCGCCCTTAGTGATTTACATGTTGAACTAAAAAATTAAGTCATTTTTTTGTTTAATGCCCTTATGTAGTCTTCAAAAATTTATGCTCTTGTATCATTACTTGAAGAAGATAGTTCCAAAGAAAATTATACTCCCTCCGTCCCAAAGTTGTTGTCTTCCTTTCCTTTTCAGGGTGTCCCACAAAAGTTATCATCTTTCCTTCTTGAGACACCTTTATCACTTACAGTCTTACACAACTTTAAATACTCCCTCCGTCCCATTCATAATGTTGCCTACTTTTGGGCACAAAGATTAAGGAGTAAAAAATTGATGAGTGTAAGGAGGTGTGGCCCACATGCTTTTTTGTGTGTATTTTCTTTGCCAAAAAGGGAATGAGACATTATGAGTGGGACAACCAAAAAAGGAAAGTGAGACATTATGAATGGGACGGAGGGAGTAGTATATATTCCTATACTGCTTTATACAACGTTACACTACTTTTCAACACTCCTAAAATCCCGTGCCCAAAAGAAAGAGGACAACAACTTTGGGACAGAGGGAGTATTTAATTTACAAGGAGTTAGGTTTAGCCACTTCTATAAGAGGATAAACTTAAATATTGGAACTTGATTCATTAATATTATCATAGATGTCAACAAAATTCATTTTGTTTTGACATCCAATTGCCAACTTCTAATACTTTGGAGGCAACAACTTAGCTCAGTCCACAATCCACACACACAAGCAATTTCATTACTTTGGAGAGTGACTACGTGATCATGTGGGCACTTCCTTTACAAGATTATCTTTAGATGCTAAAAGTAAAGTACCTCAGCGATGGGGCAACAAATGAGGATGCCGCACTTTGAAGGACACTTACGCCGATCAACTTAACGAAGGCAGCCTTATCTTGCTCCAGGACATATTTTACAGTTGTTCCTGAGATACAATAAGCGTGTAAATTAGTAAATATTCTACATGCATGGTTTTTATTGAGAGCGAGGAATAGGCAATATCATAAGGCAAAAGAAATACCATTTAAAGAAGCAATACGATCTGATATCCAAGTCCTGGATAACACTAATATGGCAACTGCAAGGAGCTGGGCACCCTGTTTATCGAGCACTGTGGGTACCTAAAGCAAGTAGTAGGTCAGCAAGAGCAGTACGTCATGGATAGCAAATGATCAACTAAAATAACTTTCAGTAGTAATGAGTGTTTACTAGTATCTTAAACATCGAAGCTACTCTGAGAGGTAACATCCTTGGAACAGTTTGCAGCTGAGGAAAATCAGGTGGCAAATAGTCATCTCCTCCACTAGGAGATGCTGCTAGCAAATCTGAAGAATGTGACCTAGAAGCAGAAAATGCTGGATCCTGACAATGATATTTCGAAGAAAGTTCAATAGCAAGGGGATGCAACTAAATAATTTAACAGAAATTGTGAAGGAGACCTTAGTATTAGCAAATGCACGTTGGACAGTCATAGCATCATTTTGGCGCTCTGTATCAGAACTCCTTCTTGTAACAATCTCAGATTCAGTAAGAGCTGGAGAATCCGCCCTAGAAATACATGAAATTGTAAATATAGAAGAGCATTGAAGTTTTAACATGGGAACTAGAATTCTCTAATTCAAATGTCCCACCTTTTATAATGGACACTCCAGCCTCCTTCTCCATCCAGAGATAGGACTACATCATGAAAGGCAACTAATGCAGGGCGATGAGAAATTGTGATGCACGAGGTACCCATTGCTCGAACTTTAGCACAGAAACGTTCTTCCATATCAGTTGTCACAGCACTTGTACATTCATCTAGGATAGCAAATTTAGGTTTATGGTAAAAGAGACGAGCCATTCCTAATCTTTGTTGCTCTCCTAATGACAATTCATCACCCCAATTAACCTCCTTGTCCGATGGGTAACGGTCAAGCAGATACTCAAGATCCACCTAATTCACACCAAAAAGAACACTCAATCAGAACAAAGCCTTACTGAGAGTTCCATCAGGATTGTACAACTACAAAAGATTGCACAGAATATACTTTGAAAGAATCTCACATTTTTTAACAACTCTGCCATTTCATTCTTAGTAAGGGGTTCAATCTCCTGATCTGCTGTCAGAGGATAAATTAACTGGTCGCGCAGAGTTCCCACTGCCGTATAAGGTCGTTGTGGCACATAGAAGATCTCCTTATTTAGATCAGAACCAATTCCAGGTTTCACAATATGACCAGATATCAATGGCCACAAACCACCCAAAACTCGAAAGAGAGAGCTTTTTCCACTTCCATTTGGACCTTAAACGCATCAAATGAATATTATATAAAATCAACCATGAAATATACTCCAGCAAAATTACATGTCTGATCATCCTATCCGATGGAAATAGGGCCTAAACCAAGCTGCGTAAGATTATGTAACATCCAAACAACAATAAATCCCCTAGTGGGGAGTCTACTTTGAGGGATAGGATGGATACATAAAAAAACCAAGCTAATTTGCCATTTACTTTGATGAATTGATTAATTTTGAACTTGTTTGATCATCTAATATTCTTAACCTTCAGATAATCAATCCTATGTTTTACCAATCTATTCTATCACTCAAGTAAATGCCCCCTTAAGGGTTTAGGCTATACCTTCTCGAAAAGAAAATAAAAAATAAAAAATAAAGACCCCAAAAACCACAAAGCCAGATATTGAACTTGAAAAAAGTATGAATCCCGCCTCCTTTATTGTCATTTCAGTATATTTTATAGAAGAGGATTAACAAGAAAGTGAACCGAACAGAAGGAAGCTGGTTAATTCGGTTCAGTTTTGATACTGTCAAGGTTTAAAAGAAATTAAAAACCAAAATTATTTTCAGTCGATCCAGTTTTCATAAAAGAAAATTTGGTCAAACTGAACTGAAACATGGTCAAAATTTGGTCCCTACCTCTTTTACTTTTCTTGAACCCCACCCCACCTACCTCTTTTTCGCCTCTTAGTGTTGATGCCGACTAGGGATATCATGATCAACATCCCTGCATAGCTGAGTTGGTGAGGTGGTGTAAGCTTAAAGTGATGCCTAAACTTAATCTTCTCTCGACACCCTCTCTTTCCCATATCTTTTCTCTTTCCCTTCTCCTCAAGCTCTAGAACCCCACGAACAAATTCAGTTATACTCAATAATTGGTCAGTTTGTTTATATTTAGCTTACCCTTAAATAGGTTGACCTGACTCTCCAGTAATTAGATAATTAATACAGGTTTCTTCTATTCCTTTTGCAACCGAAGAAATGGAATGAAAGAAATGCTTTCTTCAATCATCTCACACATATTTTCTTATCTTGTTAAATTTTCTTGAATCGGAATAATTGGTACTCCAAGATGAGCCAGAGACATGCAACATAAATATCCAGTGAACTATCGAAAGGATACAACAGACCAACAGAACCTACCGGTTATTAAAAGATTGGATCCCGATTCAACCCTTAGAGTCAAATCCTCCACCAACACATTACCAGTGGGAGTAACAACCTGAAACATCAAATGTGCTTTGAGGTCTGGCAAGGATGAGAAAAGTAAAGAAATGAAATGCCAACATTTTGCGCTACCTTCACACCATCAAACTCGATATAATTAGCCTCACTAACATAGTTCCTGTGTCCATCAGGCTGTTGAGAAGATGCATCTCGTGTCGCTAGCTCTCTAGATATACCCATGAGTTCGTGAATACGATCTGCATAACCACTGCATATCAAAAGAACAAGTTCATCTACATAAAAAACAAGGAATATAGTTTAACTAGCATAGTAACTCAACCCAAAATCATACTGCAATGATTCCAGCTGACAAAGAAAATCCCAAGTATCTAGCAACAAATAAATAACTTTATATGTCAAATCCGAGAAATCATGTTAAGTACTAATAATGGCCATAGATATATGAACCATAAGTAAATAAAATTTAATTAGGATTTCGTGTCAGATATCTTCACTATCGAACACAAAATAATACAGTAATGAATGTCTTCAGATATTTCAATCGGCAATAATGCATCTAAAATAGAAAATTGAGAAATCACCAAGTCCTGTATCATTTTCCACTAGGAACCCCCATCTAGAGCAGTGTCTATAATACAGAGTAATTATGAACTACAAATTGTTTCCTAAACTAAGTGATTAAACACAAATTAAGAGAACTAACTGGTAAGAACTTTATGAGTCTTGATTAGAAACATATCACCATGAAACTCTGATCAAGACTAATCACAAGTCCCTCAATATTTTGGATAAGCACAAAAGTAGTAAAGTACTACAGTAAAGGCCATCTCATTAGCTTTTTTAGTGAATACCAAGGCTTGAAAGGTTCTTAAATTAAAATAAGTCTAATCTGATGACAAAGTGTTAAAACAAGAATGGAAGAGCGAAGCCTTCATGCAGTGGAGCCAGCCATTACTACACCTTTACAGCCTTCCCCAATATTCACGAGCTCTTAACACAAAAATACATATGAAGATTTACAAGAAAAAAGAAGCAATCTAACAGTTCGAATCAATAAAACAGTTTAGCTGTGCACCATTAAAAACAAATCTCACAAGAGCCCACTAAGAGGTCAATAATATGAGAAAATGAACAGTACTGAACCAGCAATACCTCAGGCGATTAAGCCTCCTTGAACTTATAGAAAGAGTTCCCAGTGACTGAAATAATGAAATTATAACACTGGTATGATATCTCAAGTTACTCAGCATCTCTGCACGTCCTAAGGTAGAAGAGTCGGGTCTGAGATTGCCAGAGAAGAAGGGCTCGATAATCAGGATAACAGCAACAGTAGCACCAAGGTACTTGAGTAAGAAATCCTGAATCATGCCAAACCACCAATGGTCATGAAGAACAACCCTCATGTGCCTAACAAGATTCTCAAACTTTTTCTGAATGTGAAACTCTTCTCTCTTTTCTCCTCCATAGAGTGCAATACTTTCTGCATGGGTCCTCAACCGTGAATGCAACTGCCTATACTCCCCTTCAAGCTGCTGTTCTTTGGACATGAGTTTCCCAAATGATGGTGAGAAATTCCTAATTGTTGCCCCTGCCCCCAACACATAAGCCTGCAAATTGACAACATACAGAAGGATGAAAGCCGCTCAATGAATTGAAAGAATAAAGTGACTGCAGTAGTAATGAAAAATCTAGCACATTGAAGTAAGTTCAGAAGTTCGGACCAGTATCCAGAAAATGTATTTGGGGCTTGCATATGAACATAGACGCCAAGTATAGAGCACCCCATCTGTAACAGCAATTAGATCCTCTTGTACAAGGTCACTTAGCTCTGAACAAAATCTTGGTATATCACTGGCAATTCGCTGCTCGGGATTGCTTATCCGACCATCAACATGAGACATCTTGTAGTACACCATATTCTAGATGTACAAAACAGATATATCAACGATAATTAGATGGAAATAGTTTAAACAGCTACTCAATATGCAAACAATAAAAATGCAGAGGGGGAAATTTGCATTTAGTTATGCAATATACTTCCACTAAATAACTCTACAGTCGTGTGAATTATGAAGCATCAGAATGAATCATGACAAATGTGAAAACTTGATTTGCAGTAACAATTACAGCCACAAGTAGAACTTACTGGACAACTAAGTTAGTAAGTAATGCAAGAAAGTGTACCATAAAACACTTAAAAATCTGGTGGATATGTATTG
The DNA here is from genome assembly GCA_036873715.1 of Salvia sclarea. Lineage (NCBI taxonomy): Eukaryota > Viridiplantae > Streptophyta > Magnoliopsida > Lamiales > Lamiaceae > Salvia > Salvia sclarea. The sequence goes on along the minus strand of JAYJMF010379330.1, from coordinate 8,783 downwards.
TGTTCAAAACCCCTATCTCACTAGTTAATTTAGATCATTAACAGCTATCTTACTTCTTAGAAAAGATATATTTTAATATTAACATATGTAGCAAGTGAAAACACACATACTATGCAGCCATCCTGTTATAGAAGCACTGTCAGCAATTACCTGAAAATATTGTGCATGTGTAAGCTTCGTCAAGACTTTTCGGAACCGTAAACTTAAGGTTCCTGTTATGTACTTGGAGGTGGAATTCAATGTTGACAGGAGGAAACAAAGCAAGATATTTTCAATAATAAGACGCAGAAATGCCGGGACACGCCGGAGAAAAGCAGAACGGAAAAGGAAACCTTGAACTTTAGCTAATCTGTTGCTTACAGCAGTTCTAGAGACCTGCAAATTCAGAAAGGAAGTATCAAGATAGCTGCCATAAATGATTCAGTATCCACAAGCTTATATACCATGCTAAAACCACATAAAGGAACAATGAACGAAAAGCTAACTGGTACTACATAAACTTCAATGATAATTATAACATATGAATGCTGGCAAAAGAAAAAGTTAACAACTGATAAAGACTAGGCATCCTAACTAATATGAACTGGCTAAATATCAAATTTTGCCTCTCTTGGTGGAAACTTACTGCTATAGCCAGCAATGATAAAATATCTATGGCACCCATTCTCCCCATACGAGATAAGAGAATGGCCACCAAAACCTGGAGGGATCTCAAAGTTCCTCTCCTCTGCTTACTCGTTCTGACATTCCTATCATTTCCAATTAACTGGTCTTGTTCATTTCTAATGTCTTCCTCTCCATTGGAATGACCAAAAGAATTATGCCTTCTACACCTATTTCGTGACTGCACATAAGCAGCAGCAGCAGTTCCACCAACAGCAACAACACTAGTGGCAATTAGTAGAGCTTTCCTGCAATAAAAGAAAAAACATTATGAATATAATTATATAAGCCAGGTGCAAAATGCATAAGCGCAATAGCAATGACAGTCAATGATAAGAAGAACTAATTATAAAAAGACAGAATCCCACACACGCAAATCCTCGAAGAGAGTGAAAGAGAAGTGTGCTGTTATGTGTGATTATGGTTCTTCTCTTATTTGAAAGATAAAATACGTTATAACACTCGCTGTTTATTTAGTGTTTTCCATGTACCTGGGCCCATCAATTTTCAGTTAGTTATCTGAAGGAAAACAGCTAGAAATACTGTCTTTGTATTTTGTAATTTTATTCAAGGAGATTAGGAGAATATGCAATTTTCTTACATGCATTGAGTATTGGCATCCGTGCACTAGGCAAATTTTACATCCTAAATAAATAGATTGATCCAAAACATTGAGTGGTTAAATTCTGCAGATACAGTTGTATGGATAATTAAGGTTGAGGCAAAATGGCAGCATCTGTTATTAATTAACATCTGCCTTAGCAAGATCAACTACTGGAAATTTTTCACTAACTCCACAAATATCAAGAATGAAAATGCTCACTCTCCTTTCTTTTTTGTCTGAGATCTTATTTTCTAATATGTGTTCCTTCCTTATGCTTGCGTCTCATCATTTCATTCACTTCATCAGTAATTCTTACTTACATTTTTCCAGATATTAACAGATAAGCAAGTAAATCATACTTGGAGCAAAACGGAACCAGTGATAACAAGAAACAGTGGAGATGATATACCTTCTTGAGGACAGAAGTCCACGACCATGTTCAGTCAACTGTAGAAGCTGAAGAGAAGGCATGTTTGAAGGCAACCTCCAGCAGATAAACAAATATCAATGGCTAAGGATCTGCCTTCTTGAGGTGGTGACAAAGATTATTTCATGCTGTCATCGATCAAAACTAGCCTGCCATACGATAAATTATTTTTAAGTAAACAATTGCACGCCCTACAAATATTTCTTATCAGATACGTCCATTTCTGAGTTGTTGCTGCAAACCTAGCACATTGAATCACAATATACTAGCGGTGAGTTCAAATTTGCTAACCTACTAGGTCTGTACGTGTAAAAGCAATATCAGAATGCCAAGCAGAAAACAAATCCTTTTTTATTTGAAGGACATATACCTCAAGGACTAATGGGAGAAGCAAGAGTTTCAAAACAATAGCTCATAAAAAATGCATCATCTATAGGAAAAATTTATATCATCGCCAGATCATTAAATGCTTATATAGTAATATGTCTCCTGGACACACAGTAGCTTCATTTGCATTACTTTAACTAGGGTTTTAATCCAGTTTGGACGAATTTTAAGTTTGGGAGTCAAAGCTTAATACGAAAATCACAGACAGCTGACAAACTTACTCGCTTAACCAGAACTAAGCAAACTTAATTAAAATATAAAATACAAATCAAACTAATCGGCACTTCATTAAGTATACTACGCATCTTGATCGAGTGTAATATCAAAACTGGTAACTGATTAATCAATAGCATGTAGAGAATTTGAGCGAATCAATAGCATTCCACTTCAAAATCAGCTATAAAAACATAAATTAGACAAACAGACGACTAATTCATCGATTCTAAGAAAAGAAGAGCAGTAGAAAATTCATCTAAACTAGCTAGGAGCAGCTAACCTTATAATTCCCACCAGCAAAGGTCCGTCGACAAACACTGAATCAAATCAGTGCATAGTTGAGTTTGCAAAGAATCAATGAAGGAACACAATTTAGCAAAGCTAAATCGCAGAAAATCAAGATACCTAAATCTCTGTATGCCTACGAGTAGCTGATTGGGGGTAACGAACTATACGAGCCGTATTAAACTAAACCGGGCCCAACCATAAAAGTATTTTCCGGAGGAGGAGGGAGTGTGAGAGTGAGACAGACACAGATGGATTATAGTTTTTTGGAAGAGAGAAAAAGGGGTTTGTTGGCAATTCCGATTTTTATTTATTAAACGCTTATATTTGTATGTATAAATCTTTTCATTTGGTATATTTTGGGGAAGAATCAGCTGCATTTTAGAGCGTGAGGTTACTGACACGTCAGCAAAGTACCTTGATAAGCGTGAGGATGTAATTTGGCGGCCGAGATGTTTTCTTGTGGAAATGAATCTCCCGATTCCGGGATCCAATATTGAAGGTATATACTTCCTTCGTGCCGCCGAAATTGTTACGTTTTTCTTTTTAAAATACTATCCCAACGAAGTTGTTACGTTTCCTTTATAAAATACATTTATTTTTCACACAATTTTAAATAATATTATATTTCTATCATCACTTTATACTACTTTTCAACTTTTTTAAAACTCCATGCCCAAAAAAAACGTATCAACTTCACTGGACAGAGGGAATATAATATATCTACTGGGGAAAATATAATTACGTCTAGCCTCATTTTTGAAATAATCAATCAGATCGTATTTAGAAAATAACTATCCGGTCTTTTTTGCGAATTGTAACTTATAAAAGTGGTCCAAAATACTTCGAGCGTCCATAATCTAAAGTAGTATAAAAATTTTAACTAAAATTTTGCTATTCACAATCATCGAAACAATATGACATTAGGTTTATTCGAATTCTTTTCATCGAGTCAGGCCATTATTTGAAATTTTTGTATTTAAGTAATGGAATCGTTCTACATAGGCGGAATTCGTATTGGAGTTCATTGATTTTTGTATAATCATCTGGTCATCACTCTCATTATTACTCTTTTTGTCTCTCATAAAAGTTGTTTTGCTTCTTTTTTGGGGTCTAATAGAAATTGTATTGTTTCTCTTGTGAACACTTTTATTACTTACATAACTTTAAATAATGTATATTTTTATCACTGTTCTTTTACTATTTTTTTTCAATTCTCCTAACATCATGAATCCGAAAGAATGACAATTTTTATGGGACGGATGGAGTATATAATTTGTAAGAGCTAATTTATTGTACGTGCTAGGTTGATTTATACAAAGCAATATAAATACCGTGTTTGCTTCAAGAATTAAAGTCTAATATCTATCAAAAATTACTTTTAGCATTCAATATCCTCAAACCAAGATTGTTCAGCTGTACAAGTCTAATAAAAAGTTGCGGAGTTTAAAATTAGTGCACATTAACATATGGGAGTAATTATAGGTTTTGTAAGAAGGATCGCGCTTTATCGCTTAGGAAATATCAGAAGTTACAATACACAGCAGCCACAAAAGATCAATAGCATACCAAACACTGGTATGATCTGAAGTTTTAGAAACTTAATAAAGGCGTAAGCCACCCAATTCGCATCCCTATGCATATGGGAGTAATTATAGTTTTTATTACTAAGAAGTCATGTTTAAAATTCAATAAATATGAATATCGTAACAACAATTAACTTATACTATTATTTTCATTATCAAATCAAATCAATACATAGCAAAGTAGCCCTAGATACAAACGTAATTGCTGCCATAAAATATGGTGAAATAAAATATTAATTCTAAACTATATTTCGATATAGATAACTTCGAAACAAGAACTAGTGAATACTTTTGTCAAGGATGAAAAGAAAACGAAAGTTATGAATTTTTCAAAAAAATGATCAAAGGAGAATTGACACGCAAATATTGATCCCGCTAGATTATTAGAACCCTTGGATTGCGCCTGACAATAATAAGAACAAGGCTTCTTTCATCAGAAAATAATATTAAACGCAAGCAAGCTTCTTGCTTGGTCAAATGTCAACATTACATAATCAAGTCCATAACCGATATATCTCATTATTGTAATTTAATTATTGTTTGTAAGCAAATAAAAGGATATCATTTTACTCTAAGCGTTACGCAACAATCGTTTTCGAATTTAGGAAACTAAGTGCCTCATACTATTAATAGAGTTTAGATCCTATGATCATATAAAATCATAAAGAGGCACATTTCTGTCAGGCCAAAGTATCAATATATATTGAATAAGGTATCAATTCATAAAACATGAAGTACCATTTAAAACACAGTTCATTTATATAGAGTACCAATATATATTGAATAAAATACCAATTCATATAACATGAAGTACCACCGGCCTGACGGTCAGGCCGGCCTGACAGAAATATTTGTCAATCATAAATTGATGTACACCAGCCACATGTCCAACTATTAGATATATGGGCCTTTCTAAGTAAATGTGCTCAACCAAAGCCTATTTATCCATTTTAAATAAACAATATGCCTGCCACGATATTCTTTATAAAATAAATTTAAGAAAATTATAACATTTTTATTTAAACTTTTTGTGTTTATCCCACTCCCACCCTTCGACACAAATAGTGACAAATCTATCCATGCAAGATATTTAAGGTCAAGGAAATCAGCCTATGTTGACATATAAAAAAATCACTCATGATAGTTTAATTTTTCAATAAGGGTTAATTGCCCAAAAAATATATCAAGTTTGATGGAGTTCGTTTTGCACGCAATCTTTTAAATTTGAATTTAAATACGTCAATTTTCAGTTTTTTTCTTATTTTTCTCATAAATTTAAATTGCACACAAAAAGTCAAAGCTTACTTGGCAAAATCAAAGTGGTGTGACAAATAAAACCATCAAAACGATGTCGTTTTGATTTCTTAAAATTTAATAAATAAATAAATAAGAAAAAAATCTGATCCCTTCTACTCCACCATGCTCATATTCAACTCACTCAGTAGCTCCAACGCCTTCTCCATCGTCGCCTGCAATCTGCCTCATCGGTCTCGTACGAGTCCATCCCAAGCTCCACCGGATGGCCGCTTTTGCCAATTGCCAGAAACTCGAAATACTCTTCACAATCCCTTCCCAGCTATCGATTTTGCATCCCCAGGTTATGTGGCCGGTGAGCTTGTTGTCGACGGGGGAAAGATGTGAGGGAGGGTGACATGGATTTTTTTTTCTTTTTTATTTATTTATTAAATTTTAAGAAATGAAAACGAGTTTCGATGATTTTGTTTGCCACATCACTTTGATATTGCCAACTAAGCTTTGATTTGGGGCAATTTGAATTTATGGAAAAAAATGAGAAAAAATTGGAAATTGATGTATTTAAATTCAAATTTAAAAGGTTGTGTGCAAAACCAGAATTTCATCAAACTTTGTGTATTTTTTGGCAATTAAACCTTTCAATAATAAAATAAGTGTTGTATTTTTTCATCATATACACAACATTAAATTGAAACTCTTAAAAAGGAAATGATTAATTGTTGGGAAAATTAGGTATACTTGTTTGACTCGTTTTTTGGTATCGATATCATCGTCTCTCGGAGTGTATGTTTTTAAACTTTATGCTTATTTACTTGGTATGTTCACTAAAGTTAGGGAGTGAAATGATAGTGGTTTAGGTTGTTCGAGATGAAGGAGACAAGAAATGAGCACAAGGGAGAAGAAGAGTTGACGAGGACGACACAAGGGAGCAGGGCAACGCCAACTATCCCCAGTGCCCGCGGGCTCAATGCGTCTATCGAGTCCAGCTCTTGAGAGGAGGCGTTGGTGGGACCCCCAGCGGCAGCTACCCCTAGCACCCCAGCATATGTTCGGGGCGTGGGGGAATTTCCGTGGCCCTCGCGCCCTATTTAAAGGGAGGAGCAGTCAAAACCCTTGACCATTCCCACACATCCTCTATAGCGCCACCTCTCAACACCCGCCGCCCCTCCAGCCGCTGTCCGGCACCGTCGCTTGAGCCACCTCACGTCGCTCACCTCCGAGTCGCGTTCCGTTGTTCGCCAGCGCAGCCCACTGCACCAACCACCCTGTCAAAACCCTAGCGACAACGCCCACTTCCCCCCAGCGGCCACTGCCCCCATCTCTGTCACCACAATGCTAGTTGCCGTCTTGCTCTCGCGGCTACACCGCACCGGCTTCAATATCTTTGTTCTCTTGGCGCTATATTTCACGTATCCAACTGTCGCCCTGATGGCGATGACAGAAACATCTAGGGAGGCCTACGAAAAGAGTTTAATTGTCCGTTCCAGGTCAAGAACCCAGTAGAAGGCTAACGTTTCACTCGATGGAATGGCTCGGAGGTAACCCATTCTCATATTATGGATTGGGGGTTGATAAGTTGGGTGCTTCGAATGAATTTGAGGTGGGTGATGGGTTTTTATGCTTATACACACATGGATTATGAGGGATCTCGTATTTTGACCTGTGAATTTCTGACGACTTATGGATTTCCCACGTGATTATTCCTTCGTCATGTTCTTGGAAACCTTCGATGTTACCCAACCCTGCCTATGGTCGTCTCTGCCGCCGCCCACTATAAGGTAATCTCGGCCAACACCATCGTCAAAGTTGATAAGCTTAATCCCATTCTCATAAACTTCCACGAGTTGAAGACGGCTCGTATCATCACCAGCCAAAAATGGTGGCTCCATATCGCCTGCCTAGCTTGTGTAGTTAACTAGATGAATGCCCTTGCTGCAGCACAGGCGGTTCGGGAGCGTGGTGATAACGATAATGATGATGATGATGGTGATGATTATGTGGTCGAGGCCGAGATCCCATTGATCTAACGAGGGTGGCTAGTGGTTCACATTCCTATACCCGGAGAACAACCTTCAGTGGGGCCAGTTCCAAAGCGTCGTTTTCCACCAGTCCCATTGATCCAACCGTCGTATTGATGCTCAAACTATCCACCATGACTACATGGAGCAACACCTTAAGTTAGCTCATTCTCTTCCCGCGGATCAAAACCATTTGTGGTCTTCCTCTCAGCAAGTTATGGAGAACAACAGACAAATGGTCACCTTGAACCAATAGTGGTCCAACTGGGCCCTCTTCGATATTGGCCACTTCTCTGACCCGCATGATCAGCAGCGACAAGTCATTGTTGTAAGTACATTCTCTTTTGTTTAGTGTGTTGATCTAGCCCTATTTTACATGTTTTATAGCATACTCTATATGCATATTCTTTAGTTTTCTAGGTCTTTTAGTCGTTTATGACATGTTTATCTATTTGTCGAGTTTTGTTACGCTTTGGGTTATTTTGCTATTTTTCGTAGGATTTTGGATGAAAAGAAGCCCAAGTGTTGAAGAGAAGACCCGAAGAGACCAACGAACTCAAGGCCCAAAGTTGAGAAAAAATGCAAAAGATATTGACGAGCCCGTTTTTTGTGCTCTTTTTGGGGTGTTCTCTGCCCTAGGAAGAGCACTTTTTGTGTGCGTTTGTGTCTGGGAGGACGCGATTGGAGGTTTTGCAGTTGAGAAGAATCCCGGGCAAAGTCAGGTCACCTCCTGTGGAAGAGGCAAAATCATGAAGTCGACCTTGGGCAAGGCGTCCGCCATCTTGCCTAGGATACGGTACCACATGGGAGCTGAGCCTGACCGACGAGTTGACGTGAAGCCAAGGACGCGATAGAGACGAAGAGGAGTGGGAAAGGATAGAGCCGGCAAAATGGGCCCGGCCCGTTGGGCCGGCCCGGGGCACCCATGTTTATGGCTGGGTTGGGTTTGCGAAAAAGATGCCCAAAAAAAACCGGGCCTAAAAAGCCCGTCCAGATAGCCCCTCGGACCTGTCGGGCTTTGGGCTAAAAAAGCCTCGGGTTTCCGGGCCAAAAAGCCCGACCATGTTTTTATTATTTCATAAATTTATCTATAATTATTCTTATTATTTTTCTTTCCATTCTAAAATTAAAATGTGATTTAATGTTTGATTATATCGGAGACATTTAACTTTCATTTATTTTGTATTGTCTTATAGGGAATTTATTCATTTTGGCTTATTATTCACTCAACTATGTATTTTTGGACAACAATTACTAAGTCTTAGCATATTTATTATTGTGTCTAGAATTGATCAGAAGTTTTGAACGCGAGTTTGGTGTTTTAATTTGTTTAATGGTGACTA